>CM024753.1:143768908-143998201 GCA_014218235.1 Colocasia esculenta | reverse complement strand
AAGAAATGTTTATGAAATATTAAATAAAAGATTATTTGTATGGTTACAAGATTTAGTGAAGCTTCGACTATGGGTTCAACTATAGAAGAAAATCACAGTACAAGTCGGAGTTGTACAACATGAAGTTCAGCTCCTGCTTACTTATACATTAGTCGGAGTGAGCATCGACTTCTTGACAAAAAAAAATATTTAAAGTTGGACTTAGACTAGACCAAGTCAGAGTGAAACTTCAACTCACGTTATAAATCGACTGTTGAGAGACTTATACCATAGTCGATGGCAAACTTCGGCGAGTCCTAAGTCAGAGTGAGACTTCAACTTTACACTAATGGACTAGCAAGTCAATCTCATACTTAGTCGATTTTTCACACTTCTTGTGTCTTATACAGATATGAATAAATCATAATGTGTTCAATTAAAAAAACCCTCCATGATAGATTTTTCAAATAATGTTATTCTCATAATAATATAATATTTTTATCATTTATAAAATATTTTACCATCATGAAAACAATATGTAATAATTAAACAAAAATTCAGGTTAATTACGTACATATACACACATGCTCAACAATAACAATTAACTAATTCTATAATATACATCATAAATGTATTTCCAACTTAAACGTCCACACAGCAAGCACAACTTTTGCTCTATTTATGAGCTGCAACCTAACATCTCTTTTTTTTAGTAAAAATATTTAATGCCCTCTAAAGAGGACAATAAAGTGATATGATTTACTTGTCAAATAATCTTATTGGGTACAAATCTGATAAGACTTTTCTCTCTCACACACACACTTTCAACCAATAGAATTATTTGTCAAACAATTCACATCACATTCAAGGGGGCACTCAACATCTCTTTGGAGGTGCCTTCTACTTGCCAAATAACTATGGATATAAGATGCGTATCTAATATCTACTAAACTTTATGTACTTGGACGTCTTGGATTAACGCAACAACTATGCAATTATTTTACAAGAGAAAGGAAAAAGACAACTTTCAAGGGATTGGATTGCTTTAGTTAACAAACGTACCTTTGGATCTTAATATAGGGAACTGAAATATATTAAGAATTTTAAAAATAATCTGGTTTAATTTATATTTGCATAAGATTCAGGGTTTGGTAAAAAGTGTATGCCAGTTTGAACCTTGTATCAATACCATAACCATTAAAATGTCAATTTAAACAGTGTACTTATTAATGAACATACAAACTAATGATCGTTGGAATGAATGAGTTGAAAGTTACCATTTGTGTCCCCAGGCCGTACAGGAACTCAATCAACCCATCGACGGCGGTAACGTTATTATGTGTTACATGCCAAAGTAGGTACCAAAAAGGCAAAAACCGAGCTTCACACCTGAGACCATTTCCTCAAATCGAAGTTCTCCTGGGCCGCTCCTCACAACGACCCGCTCAAAAAAGGAAATCCAGCAGTATCTACTCTGCCACTGAACGTGAGTTTTCTCATGAACGGTAAAATCAGCCCAGTCGGACTGAAATTAAGTGATTTACAAGGACTACACAGAACTGAAACCAGAAATAGATGTAGAACTTAAAAGATATAGAACCAAATGAAACAATTAGGCTATTAGGAAACCTGCAGGGATCAAGGTTAACCAGATTACAGAGGAACAGCATCACTAAGCTCAATCAGAACAAGTGTTGGCTAAAAGATAACACACCTGCATCTAATGATATAGTTCAGCTCATGTTTGATGAAGGAAATGTAAGAAACATAATGTAGTCTAATGAAGGAATGCAGCATGATGTCGAATCGCATAATACTTTTTTGCATCGAAATGGGATTTGATGCTGATCCTTCATTTCTTTGATCTTTTAGGGTAATTTGGATTGCACTCAAGTGATGTGAGACATACAAAAGCCATTCCCCATTCTCATTCGAAACCTTCCAACAAACAAACATTACATAATCAGAATGACTTGAAGACGTGATTTCATTTGGCCTCATTTTCCCAAGCAAACCGTCAGTTATTTCTTCATATTTAACATCTTGCATGTTACAGATCAACCGTCATGCACATAAAGTTTCTCAATACAATAACAGGACCTTCTAGAAACATACATCATATTTTCCATGGGATAGCAATTAGAAACTGTTGGTTCCCACCTGATTTCAATGAGAAATTTCCAATAGGAGAGATTGCGAGTTTGACTCGAATAATGCCCTTGGGAAAACCTCAGAAGGTCTAACTGCTAAAACAGGCCCTCCGT
This sequence comes from Colocasia esculenta, assembly GCA_014218235.1. NCBI lineage: Eukaryota > Viridiplantae > Streptophyta > Magnoliopsida > Alismatales > Araceae > Colocasia > Colocasia esculenta. Next base: position 143,995,958 of record CM024753.1, on the reverse strand, counting down.
TCGTGGTAATAATCACTTATCCACTCCCTAATCAGGTTTACTTCTGACTGTCTTTGAGAAATTAACCAGTCAGGATCCTTCTCGGTGGAAGGGCGTAAATCTAAATGATGGGCTCCTGAGAACAAATAGAATTTCACAGGTGAGAGACGGATCACTGGCTAAAAAGTTTTAAAATAAGTAAAATGCATACCTAGTCTAGTAACAAGTGCTACGATGCTGCTGGAGATATTCTGCAAAACACTGATTATGTTCCATCGAGATCAATCAAATTTACATCGAAAAATTAAGATACTGAATTATCTGACCACCATGGGGTTTAGTAAGAGAAAGCACACCTGCCTCCACTCCAGGGATCCAAGAGCCCATTTGAAAAAATGATGTTACTCCCAAACCTTTTCAGGACCGTGACTATGTCCTTCAGAACAAGGGGGGGAACCAATTTGAAGAAACATCATGCTCGAACATTTGCAGAAAGGAGATTGACACAATGCCACAGCAATAGAGATGAACATCATAATGAGATGACAAAACATGTCATTCATGAGGGCAATTGAGCAGGCAATATGTTGATCATAAGCATGGTTCACAAAAAGGAAGATAAGGATCAAAAGAATACCAGGGAAATTTACCATCCAATAAGTACACATCTAAAATGACAACTAATTTGTAATGATATTCTTTCTTCACATATTGTTGTGCAACAGATATCGGAAACCTGATTAGCTGGCACTTTTCATGCATTAGATAGGAGAATAAGCATCTGCAAGAAAAGTAATGCATCTTCAAGAGTTGAGAGAAGCACTGGTCTAACTAGAATGAGTGCCAAAAGTTTTCCTCTTATAAGAAATAAACCCTGGCCAAGAGTATGTTCAACGACATGGACACCCCACTACAAGTAACTCACTCATACTCATACATGGCAGGCAGCAACCTGAGGTCTTTTCGGTAAGTGATATAAATACCATTTAAAGAGCTGAGAGAAAACACAGTATAAGTCATGAAAGCTGAGTCACCATGACTATTACTCCCCAAGTCACGTTTGGTGTCAAGATAATTAAAGTGAGGATGGACATTGTATATATAAGCCATGAAAGCTGAGTCACCATGACTATTTACTCCCCAAGTCATGTTTGGTGTCAAGGTAATTAAAGTAGGATGGCCATTAGTCAATCCAGTAATGAGTCATCCCTAATCCTTATTCTAGTGTAAGTTCGCACAAATAAAGAGAACCAAGCATGCATAGTGAGCGGTTTATATAAATGTGAAGTGGGACATCAGTCAGATAGTATACTATATACAGTCTCTTTCCTATGCGTCCATGGAACATTTACATGTTCTATGTTTACCACTGCACTTTTATTAAAACCCATTCTCAAAGTAACCACCCTACAGCCTTTGGTAAAGGGGGAAAATCTATCTGCAGTACAGATGAAAGGATGATATTAAGAAAGGGGATCAAGCCAGCTGAATAGATCCCATTATGTAAATTTTTGCCAACGTAGAATCCAAATTTTATGGATTGTGATGATCAGCCCATCTCCATATAAAATTTATCATGAATTATCTATGTAATTTTTGGTGATTAGCAAAACCCTGTAAAATGCCTTCTAACAAATGTTTCTAAAGATTATTCACAGAAAATAAATCAAGCAAATCAGTAAGTTATCCTCACACATTGTTGTAAGTTCAATGCATATGTTTGGTCTAAGTACACAACGATTTCCTTTATAGAAACAACGATTTGATCGTCATAACGATTCTGTAAGTCACTTAAATAACGATTTCCGTCTCACAACGATTTCATAAGTAAAACAACGATTTGCTTTCACTTAAACAACGATTTGATCAAAACGATTTACTTTCACTTAAACAACGATTTCATAAGTAAAACAACGATTTGCTTTCACTTAAACAACGATTTGATCGAAACAACGATTTGCTTTCACTTAAACAACGATTTGATCAAAACAACGATTTGCTTTCACTTAAACAACGATTTGATCGAAACAACGATTTACTTTCACTCAAACAACGATTTGGTTGCAAACAACGATTTGCCTTTTCTTAAACAACGATTTGGTCGCAGACAACGATTTGCCTTTACTTGAACAACGATTTGGTCACAGACAACGATTTGTTTTTTCTTAAACAACGATTTGCCTTCATTTAAACAACGATTTGATCACAAACAACGATTTGGTCGCAAACAACGATTTGTCTTCACTTGAACAACGATTTCATCTCTACAACGACCTTCTATGAAACAACGATTCTATTGAAACAATGATTTCATCAGCTCATCTATTTCTGTTAAGTAATAACTTTGTACAGAACATCGATTTCATTATATTAATCCATGGATTATTGGATTATGTTCACATCGATTTGGTGTCATGGATTACACTCTCTCTCCCTCTTGATTATATTATCGATTTGATAGCAATATCATTTCTTTACATAATGTCCTTCACTTTGATATATAATCTAGACAGCTATTGAACAGTCTTGTTTATCTTCTCATTTAAAGAATCATTCCTCATAATATTTCACTGGATAAATTCAAATCTCTGTGGATTTCAAAAAGCTTTCCGCACATCATACTGTATCCCAAAATTTTGAACATATATTGTGATGGTACAGTATTTCCACACGTAATATCCTTGACCACATTTCCTGTCACATAAGGTCTCGTCTTATATGATGACAGTATATCATTTCCTCTTTAGTGTATCTTCATACAACACTACTACTAATGTTGACTGACAGTTTAGACAAAAAGAAGTTGTCTATGTGTCAGCATTTATTGTATGCAAGACTTTTTGTAGAAACACACGTCAAAGTTGGACCTGTCAACATGACAAAAGAATAGAAGATTCAAACAATCTTCCCTTGAAGGTATAAGTGTCAATCCATGCATTAATGGCTGCAGGCTCACCTACTCCTTGATTCGGACCAGTCTCTCTAACATGCATGAAGCTGTGAGACAATGGACATTTCAACGGCTACTATAACGGTCAAAATATTTTGCAGAAGATAAATAGAAGACTGGTGACTCCTACATAGAGACTTTTGAACCTTCAGAGAAGTTGCACATCTTAGTCGCTTGAAGAGCCAGCTTGCTCATTCCAACCTTCAAAAAGTTCTTAGCTCTCAGAGATCTCATTCCATTCCTTTTGAGAGCTAGCGTAGGTCTGAGAGAGAGAGAGTTCATTCAAGATTATTTTGGTGTCTCTCAGACTTCGCCTCAGATCAAGCATTGTCTATAAGCTTGATCTTAGGCCCTCCTCTTTCAACAAAATCTTTGTGGGCATTCCTCTTCGGGTGTGAAGAGAAGACCTGTTGAATCAGGTGGTGTAATTCCTCTTCTGGTAGAGAAGAGAAGGTCAGCTGTTGCTGGATGTGTAAGTGTCCATAAGGGGGACTGTACCCTTGTTTAGTGGAAACTCAAGTTGTTACTTGGGGACTGGACGTAGGACTCCTTGGGATAGGAGGTCCGAACCAGGATAAAACTTCTTGTTATCTTTGTGCTTGCTTGTTTGGTTTGATTAACACTAACTCTAACTGTCGATCTTAGTGTTGTCTGTCTAGTTTGTTTTATTTACAGAAATTTCTACTAAAAAACTTTTTAAGCAATCCATGCACCCCCCATCTGGGCTTGCTATCTGGACAACAAGTGGTATCAGAGCCAAGTCTCTTCAAAAAGAAGATCTCACGATCTTAAGAGCAAAGATAAATGGCAGCTCAAAAATATGTTGAAGGTCAATCTGTCAACAGACCTCCTCTATTTGACGATGAAGATTACAACTATTAGAAGACTCGAATGGAGTTCTTCCTTCAAGGTCTCGATTTCCAACTTTGGTCTATCATCGAAGAAGAAGACCTAGTGGTACTCAACAACAGAGAAAACTAGACAGATGAAGACAAGAAGAAAATATCTCTTAACAGCAAAGCTAAAAGCATATTGTGCTGTGCACTCAGCAAGAAAGAATTCAACAGAATTTCTGCTTGCAAGTCAGCCATGGAAATGTGGGAAAAGCTAAGGCTCACATACGAAGGAACTGATAAGGTAAAAGAAACAAGGATAGATATTTTGGTAGCTCAATACGAGAGATTTCAAATGCAATCTGGAGAGTCCATTACTCAAATGTATAGCAGATTCACAGACATAACCAACGGATTGGTTGGGCTTGGAAAAACTTATGAGATCGGAGACATGGTGAGAAAAATATTAAGATCTCTACCAGCATTATGGACTGCAAAAGTGACAGCCATTGAAGAAGCCAACGACCTCAGGAGAATGTCACTTGAGAAACTCATTGGGTCTTTAATGGCTCATAAAATAAATATGGAAAAACTGGGAGAATACTCCAGCAAAAAGAAGCACAGCAACGCTCTCAAGGCCACAGAAGACACATCTGATGATGAGTCAGTAAGTGACAAGAGCAATGAGAGCAGTGAAGATGAAGAAGTTTTTCTTTCTAAAAGACTGCAACGTATACTGGCCAAAAAGAAGTACCAATCAGGAAGAAGATATTTCAAGAAAGGTAAAGACTTCAAAAGACCAGAAGGGAAAGAAGTCAAGAAATCTGAACCCATATGCTACGAGTGCAAGAAGCCAGGACACATCAAAGCTGTGTCCAAAGTTAAAGAAAACTGAATTCAAGAAGAAGGACAACGTAAAGAAGTTCAAAAGATACAAGAAGAAAGTCATGGCCGCTGCATGAAACAATGAAAGCAACTCAGACAGTGAGTCAAGCTCCAGCGAAGACGATGAAGAAAAGGCCAACCTAGCCTTCATGGCAAATGTTGATGAAAAGATAACTTTGGACTCATCTTTTACTTCTTGTAATGAATCTGATTCAGATAGTCTAGAAGATGCGTTTAACAAACTATACAGTAAATATAAAGATGTTTGTAAGTTGCTAAAAACAACTAAGAAAAATTATGCATGTTTGAAAATTACCAAGTCAGATTTAAAATCTGAAACTGAACAGCTAAAGAAACAAATTTCTGAACTTAAAAGAAGAAATGAACTGCTATGTGAAGATGTTAAAATTAAGAATGGAAAGATATTAAACTTAGAAGATCGGGAAATAATAAGTAAACTTAAAAGTGAAATTAACACACTAACAAAAGATAATGAATATCTGATGGCTACAGTTGAAAATTTTACTAATGGTAAATCTTCTCTAATACTAAAAGGAGCAAGAGGATCAGGTAAGAAAAATTATGGGTTAGGATACACTCCACCAGACAACAAAGAAACTGTAATTCATCCAAAAATTTATCCAACTCCAAAATTCGTACCTAGGGCTGTTCAGAATTCGGTTCAAACCGAAAAACCGAACCGAACCGACCAATTCGGTTCGGTTCGGTTCGGTTTGGGATCTTACACAGTTCAGTTCGGTTTCAGTTTCTGAAACCAAATAAACCGAATATATATATTAGAAGCGTAATATATGCTGAAATGAACCATAGAGCGGTTGGTTAACGTATGCAGCAGACCGCCCGCCCGCTGGCGCGGGTTCGAAACTCACTCCGCCCCTGCGTTTTTTTGTAAAAAAACTGAGAATTCCTGTAGCCAAAAGTGGCGGAGCTGGGATTCGAACCATTGACCCCCCATGGAAGCATGCGCGCCTTAGCCACTGGGCCATACGCAAGTTTCTGATACAAAAGATATCAAACTTCGGTTTAAACCGAACCGAACCGGTTCGGTTCGATTTCACCTTGGGATTCGGTTCAGTTCGGTTTGGCCAAAAAATGAGCCAACCCGGACCGAACCGAACTGTGTTCACCCCTATTCGTACCTGGATAAAATCCTAATCATAAAGTAAATAAAAATAAAAACCATAAGTCAAATAGGATAATAAACAATATTCCTTGTTGCACACACTGTAACAAATTAGGTCATACCAAAATAACTTGCACAACCTAAAATGGATTCTCATAAGAAACCGTGAAGAAACTAACCAACCAAGACCCAAAAGAACTTGGGAACCTAAATCTCATTGACTTATTGCAGGGAAGCCCTAGAGCATCAAAGTGGTACCTTGATAGCGGGTGCTCAAGGCATATGACAGGTAACAAAAAATTATTCTCTCATATCAACGATGAAGAAGGCACCGTTACCTATGGCGATAATGGGAAAGGGTCAATAATTAGATGTGGATCTATTGGAAGTCAAGATAGAATTCTCATAAAAGATGTTTTGTGTGTCAAAGGACTCGAGCACAACTTAATAAGCATCAGTCAACTATGTGACAAGGGTCACCAAAGCAAGTTTCAAGAATCTAAGTGTCTGATAATCAAAGGTGATGCAATTGTCTTCGAAGCCAGCAGAGAAAAGAACTTATATGTATTGCATCTAGAGGAACTCAAAGATCAAGATGTTTGTCTAGCAACAAGCAAAGATCAGAATACAGAGTTATGGCACAAAAGGTTAGGTCACTGCAGTTTGGATGGAATAAGAAAGCTTGTCAAACATGATCTAATAGAAGGACTGCCAAAGATAAACACAAGATTAGACAGCATTTGTGAACCTTGTATAAAAGGGAAGCATGCAAAATCCTCCTTCAAATCAAAGACAGTGGTCACTACTTCCAAACCTCTAGAACTATTACATATGGATCTGTTTGGACCAATGAGAACCACTAGCCTGGGAGGAAAGAACTTTGGATTTGTAATAGTCGATGATTTTTCAAGATTCACATAGGTATCATTTTTGGAGCATAAAGATGACACATTTGATAGTTTTGTGAAGTTCAGTAAAGTAGTTCAAAAGGATAAGAAGTTCAACATCATCGGCATTCGTTCAGATCATGGAGGAGAATTTCAAAACGACAGATTTGCAGAATTCTGTAATGATCAAGGTATAAAACATAATTTCTCAACACCTAGAATACCACAGCAAAATAGAGTAGCTGAGAAGAAGAACAGAACTTTGTTGGATATGGCTAGGACCATACTATCAGAATACAACCTTCCAAGATATTTCTGGGCAGAGGCAGTAAATGCAGCATGTTACATCATAAATAGAGTTATGATCAGGCCAATTCTGAAGAAGACTGCATATGAACTTTACAAGAAAAGGAGGCCCAGGATCAGCCACTTCAGAACATTTAGATATCCATGCTTCATTCACAACAATGGTAAGAGAGATTTAGGTAAGTTGGATTCCAAATCTGATGAAGGAATCTTCATAGGATACACTTCTAAACCCAAAGGTTATAGAGTTTTTAATAAAAGAAATCTATTAATTGAACAAACTATTCATGTTATCTTTGATGAGTCTAACCCTTCCTTGAGAAAGGAAGTCGATAGTGATGATGAAAAAGCAGAAAAACTCTCCAAGAAAATGAAGGAAATATATATCAAAGATAATGAAGATCCACCTTTAGAAGAACTACAACAAAAAGAAATCATTCATGATGATCTTTCAAAAGAATGGAGATACAGAAAAGATCACCCAAAGGACAACATCATTGGAGATCCATCGGTTGGAATAAGAACTAGAGATAATGTTATTCTTTGTGATTATTTAGCTTTTGTATCTCAAATTGAGCCGAAGACAGTCAATGAAGCACTGTCTGATGAATCTTGGATTTTAACCGTACAAGATAAACTTAATCAGTTCAGGAGAAATCAAGTTTGGTCCCTTGTTCCGAGACCATCAGATCATCCTATGATTGGCATCAAGTGGGTGTTCAAGAACAAATTGGATGAAGCTGGTGTTATCACTAGAAACAAGGCTAGACTGTTTACTCAAGGCTATTCCCAAGAGGAAGGCATAGATTTCGATGAAACCTATGCACTAGTGGCTAGACTAGAGGCTATTAGAATTTTACTTACTTATGCATGTGCATTGGATTTAAAACTCTTTCAAATGGATGTAAAATCTGCATTTTGAATGGCTATATAAAGGAGGAAGTTTATGTAGAACAACCTCCTGGCTTTGATGATTTAAATTTTTCAAATCATATTTTTAAATTACATAAAGCATTATATGGTTTAAAACAAGCATCTAGAGCATAGTATGAAAGACTTAGTGCATTCTTGTTAAATCATAGTTTTATTAGAAGTCAAGTAGATAGCACACTGTTTATTAAATCAAAAGCAAAGAACATATTACTTGTGCAAATTTATGTTGATGACATTATATTTGGATCTACTGATAAATCTTTGTGCAAATACTTTGAGACTCATGCAGGGAGAATTTGAGATGAGCATGATGGGAGAGCTCAACTATTTTCTTGGATTACAAATAAAGCAAGGCAATGAAGGAACTCATATTTGTCAAGCAAAGTACACTAAAGAATTATTGAAGAAATTCGGGTTTGACAATACTAAACCACTGTCCACTCCAATGAGCACATCCACAAGGTTAGACAGTGATAAGGAAGGTAAAAAAGTTGATCCAAAACTTTACAGAGGTATGATAGGGTAATTGCTTTACTTGACAGCTAGTAGATCAGATATCTTATTTAGTGTATGTATGTGTGCTAGATATAAGTCTGATCCTAAAGAATCCCATCTAATATTTGTTCAAAGAATTTTTAGATATTTAACTAAAACTCATGACCTAGGACTATGGTATCCAAAATCATATGAAACTAGCTTAGTTGGATATTCCGATGCTGACTATGCTGGATGCAAGGTAGATAGAAAAAGTACCAGTGGTGGTTGTCAATTTCTTGCAGGATGCTTGATTTCATGGTCTTCAAAGAAGCAAAATTCAGTAGCACTATCAACAACTGAAGCTAAGTACGTAGCTGTTGGGAGCTGTTGGACTCAACTCTTATAGATAAAACAACAGCTTGAGGACTATGGACTGCACATCAAAACCATCATGCTGCTGTGTCACAACACAAGTGCAATAAATCTCACGAAAAATCCAGTTCAACATTCCAGGACCAAACACATAGAGGTTAGATATCATTTTATTAGAGATCATATATCTAATGGTAATATTAATATTTCTTTCATAGATACGATGAATCAGTTAGCAGACATCTTTACAAAAGTCTTATCTGAAGAGAGATTTACGTCTCTTAGAAGGGAATTGGACATGTGTAATTCGTAATAGATATGACTGCACGTAACTGAAATAATAAAATTCAGAATAATATTTAATCTCCCTCCTAAATTTGAGCAAACCCTTTATTGCTTGCGTCATAAATTTCTATGACGTTTCAAATCAATTCTTTATTGTTTGCGCTATCTTCTCCTCTTTTGTCGTTATCTGCTTTTAATGCTCTGGCGTTTCAAAAAACGCTTTATGTCTTGTCGTTAAGTCCGAAGTCCATGCCTCATCGATTCCCTCTCTCTTATCTCTTTCGACTTGCCTGGTGCGACAAACCCTCATCGATTTCAGAATCCCCTCAGAGCTGTTTCGAAGGATCTCTCTGTTCCTGCTAAAATTTCTTGAGGGCTTCTATTCCTTTCTTCCATAATCCTCCAAAAACTTTCCCTGTTCGATTCCATGGCCGCTTCTGAGAGTTCCGGCAGCGTACAGTGTCACCTTCCTCACGGCGGAGCAGCAGGAACAGTTTGCGGCTGTCAGGGTCAAGCTTTGCGGAAACAAGATAGTGGACATTGAAGATTTAGAGAAGTATGGTATGCACAGTATTGTGGAAGCCATTGAGAGGATGAAGTGGACACAGATGGTGACTGTCTCAGAACCAAGCTATCCAGACCTAGCAAAGGCATTCTACTCATGTTTGAAAACAGAAGAAGATGGGTCCCTCTCCTCTACAGTTAAAGGTACCCCCATTCATATCACCTATGATCTATTGGAGAGGCTATTTGGTGTTATCTACAGTCGGTCGCAGTGGAGTAGACTCAGTGGATATTCATGCTAAGGGGTTAGGAATTATCGGAACAGACTACAGATTGAAAGATGAAAAGATTGATATCAACCAGCTAAATGCATTCAACAGAATTCTTCACTTTATAATCTGCCATATTTTAGTGCCAAGGAGCGTCACATTCTCAACCTTAGTTGTCAAGGCGGACGCCTAGGCGGCGCCTAGGCGCCGCTTAAGCACTAAGGCGCTTCCTTAGCCGCTTTAAAACACCCTGCCTTTTTAAGAGTAGAAAAGGCGCCGCTAAGGCAGCCAAGGCGCACGCCAGGGGCGCTTGGGCGCGCCTAGACCTGTTTAGACAGCAGATTCAGATCGATTTTCAGGGATGAGTCCAGGCTGATTTCAGGAAACATCTTATTTATCTGAATATCATTTAAATTCATTTACTTAAAATATTACATGTAAATAAGGAAGTACCCCCCATTTGAATCCAATAAAAATATCAAAAAAAATCATCTCTTACCAAAAAAAAGTCAACTCTCCCATCGGAAGAAAATCACGATTTCGGTGATTTTAGCGAAATGCTAACTTTCTAATCTCTCGTAATTTGACATATCTAAAAATTTGATAATTCAAATAAATCATATGGAACACTAAAAATCCAAAGTCCGGTAAAAAAAGTCAAACATGCATGTGACTTCTCCAAGGGAGCCGCTCTCCTACTGACAACACTTAGTCTGCTTGAGATCTCTAAGGATTTGGTCAAACTTAAACTATCATCACCCAAACACATAAGACTTGTCATTTTCTAGTTTCTTTTCAATTTTTAGACATATTGTGGGATTATGTAATGAACTCATTCAGTTTTTAATTATTTTTAGTGTGTTAAGATATTGCACTTCTTATTTTTATTTAACATATTTACATGTATGTGTATTTACTGGTTTGTTTTAAAAGTTGGAAATTAGTCTTCTGATGATAGAATAATATTTGCACTTCTTATTCTTATTTAGTGTGCTTATTTATTTGAAAATATCAATTTAAATTTTTTATGACTTTATGATATATAATGTGAGTTTGTTTACTTGTAGTTTAATTTTGTTGCTTTCATATAATTTTGACTTTTTTGTTGTGACATTTTATTGTTTTGCAAGTATTTTTTTTGTGATACATAGCTATTATATATATTTCTCATATTTATGTATTATTTTAATAATATATCTGCCATATTATGATATGTCATTGTCTTTATGTCTGTCATATTATGATTTTTTTTATTGAATTTTCATCATTATATATATTAATAGATACATAAATATCATGTAAGAGGGACACTTCAAAACAACTCATATTTGGTTCCGTCCTAAATGCCTAGGCACCGCTTAGGCGGGAGCCTAAGCGCTTAGTCAATCCGAGACCCCAACTACACCTTGGTCACCTTGACACCTTGACAACTATGTTCTCAACCTACCCAAAAGAAAATTCAGATATGATATTCTGGGCCATCCAAAATCAAAACATCAACATGGCTCAGGTAATTATTGAAAGAATGAAGTTTGCTGCAGAGATGATCTGGGATAAGAAAAACAAGTTGGCAGTATCCCTTCCCTATGCTCATTTGCTTACAAGAATTTTCAAGCACTATGGAATTGATCTGAAGGGAGAAGTGATGGAGAAAATGGGCCAGCCTATTCGGTCCATAAACTTGAAGAAAAGTGGTTTCTCTCTAGTGGGAGACGTTTGGACCAAGACCTCTGTGGCAGAAGGAGAGGCAATCATTGGTGAAGCTCCTGAAATTCCAGTAGTCCAACAGGAAGAAGCAGTAGTCAGAATTGAAGAACCTGCTGCAGTTGCAAGAAGGATAGAAGAAATAGCTCCTGAGCACATTGAGCTCGTTGGGCAATCCTCTGAAATTGAGACCCCCTCTACAGTCATTGCATCTATTATAGAAGAATCATTAGAGACTGTTGCTTATGCTGAGGGGGAGCAGGAAGAAACTCTCATAGAAGACACTCCTAATATTCCTGCTGTCGATGTTTGTATGGAAGGCAGTTTGGCAGAAGTTACTCCGGAAATTGTGGCACCAAGCCACACAGCAGATGTTCAAATGGAAGATGTTCTAGCTCAGGGGGAGCCAGAGATTCAGGGGGAGTCTACTGCTAGTGCTCCTGTAGATCCATTCCAGGAAGAAATTATTGAAGATGTTTCAGATACTGATGTGGAGCCCTCTATCAACTCAAGTGGAAAGAAAAAGGGTGTTGCCCCCAAAATTCCTCTACTCACCAGGAAGACGCACCACAGATCAAAGAAGAAGAGAATTCATGTGCACATGAAGCCTGTCATTAATAGATTAAATGCAAATGGGGCGATTCTGTGCTCACTACAATCTGAAGTTCAATCTATTTTTCTGAGTCAGAGCACTGAAGCCAAGGAGATTGGAGCAGTTAAAGTTGAGCTACAGAAGGTGAGAAGTGAGTTGGGCAGCATGAAGTAGTTAATGACAAATCTTTCAGACTTTGTGAGGGTGCAATTATCCTCTCCTGCCCCTCCTGCTCCCACTCAACTTGTACCAAAGGAATCCGGGCCTTCTAAGGCCATCAAGGGAGTTGGGCCATCAGGGCTAGTTGTTGAGGAATCAGGGCCATCAGGGCAAATTGCTGAAGAGGATATCCGGCCACCAGGGCCATCTATGGAAGAGTCTGGGCCGACAGGGCCATCAGCAGGAGAGTCAGGGCCATCAGGGCCAGTAGAGCCAGAGGCAGAGCAAGTCAGAATTCAAGAACCTGTAGAAGAAGCTACTGTGCCCCCAGAGCCACCTGTCCCTTCTAGTTTTCAGACTCCAGCTCCTTCTTCTCCACCTCCCTCCTTCTCTACCCCTCCTGCTCCTGAACCCTCCAAGAAGCCTCTTCCCAAGCACATCTCCTCACCTACACCTTTTCCTGCTACCTCCTCCTCTTTACCCACTTCTTCAACTGCTATTCCTCCTCCTTCCATATTTGAGGAACCTCCAGCATCATCCTCAACTGGACTCTCATCTGCTGGTCCATCAACTGTTGGACCCACAGCACCACCTCCTACCTCTTTCTCTTCTCTTCATCCACCCACTCCTCCCTCCTTCATCACTATCATTCCGAAGAGTGCTCGAATTCAATGTCACATCATTCAGGACATTAAAGATGAGTTTGAAGAAGCAATTCTTCGCTCAGTCCTATCTGTGTCCTCCCATGTTCACAAGACAGATTCCTCCAGTCCTGCCACCAAAAAGAGAAAAATTTCTAAGAAACTTGCTCTCTCTTCTGACCCTAAATTCCCTCCTCTTTGGTTCTCTCTTTCTGTTGAAAATAGAAGAACTCTCTATTGTGAATATCCTCAAAAGTGTACATTTGCTGCAATTTTTGGCCTCCCTCACCTTAACCTCACAGAACACCTCACCATTGTTCTTCCTCTCTCTCACATATCCAAATCAGATCAGTCTAAAATCTTTTCTATTACTAAGTCTAAGACTGAAGACCAGTGGGCTCGGGGCCATCAGTCTCTCTACAGACAGTTTGTGCTTGCTAGATCTGACAGGTTTCCACCCTTAGACAACCAACTTACTCTGTCTGAGTGGTTTGTTATCCACCATAGAAATTCTTGGGATCCCTTTATCCAGAGGGAAATCAAGTTGATCCGACAGTTCCAGATGTTCCAAGACTAGGTTTATCAAAAAATTGCCAGAAATTCAGCTTGGTCAGTTCAGGGGAGCCATTGCACAGCTCAAGACTGAGAACCCTGTCAACACCTCCCTTCAGGTAGATTTTGCTACCCTAAAGCTACCAGAGGTTGTCTTCCTCCCCAAGCTTCATTCCTTGCTCATGGACTCTGCTGTGGGTCCTACTATCTTTGAAAGATTTGCTAGAGTAATGGCCAGAAAAACAGTCCGACAGGGTGCTCCTCTTGCCTTCCACAGATTTCTATTTCGGGAGTATCACAGGGGATACATCAAGTCAGATGCCCTCGCCCCTCTTCTTTCTGAATGTGAAAGGCTCTCCCCATCTGATTGGGAAAAGCACTATCATCAGGCTGCTCAGCAGTTGCTCAATCTCAATCTCTCCCTGGCCAGATTAAACAAACCCACAGTTTCTGCTGAAGAATTCTTGGATCTCAACTCCATAAATTTAGTTCAAGATCCTTTTGCCATTTGGGTTGAAAGGTACAAAGTCTATGTACCCCTGAAGAAGGAACTGAAGAAGCACAACATTTTCTACCCTCTATTAACAAGTTCCTCCAGCATGCTAGTTTTGGAACCACTAGCTTATTCAGATCATCTCTTGGTAAAGATGAGTATGCCAATTTCATTGAAGCTCAGGACAACTCCACATCCAGAGAATGCTTCCAGACATGGGGCCTTCCTACAATATTTCTTGGGGTGCATTTAATAATTACTTTGAAGAGCAAGAACTCCAGGCTTGGTCAATCATTACTCGTCATGCCTCTCTTTTGTCTCCTGCCTTCTACATTTCTGATCCCCATTAAGTAATCCAATATGATACTTTTGGCTCTCATTTATCTTTGTCTATCTCCATTTTTTTTTTATCTAATTATTTTTGCTTAATGACAAAAAGGAGGAGAAAGTATTCTGAAAGACATACCCTAAAAATTTAAATTAAGCAAATTTCAATTCTTTCTATGTATGCAATTTTCTATGTTTTGTCGTCACCAAAAGGGGGAGATTGATGATCAATCCATCTCCATATAAAATTTATCATGAATTATCTATGTAATTTTTGGTGATTAACAAAACCCTGTAAAATGCCTTCTAACAAATGTTTCTAAAGATTATCCACAGAAAATAAATCAAGCAAATCAGTAAGTTATCCTCACATATTGTTGTAAGTTCAATGCATATGTTTTGTCTAAGTACACAATGATTTCCTTTATAGAAACAACGATTTGATCGCCATAACGATTATGTAAGTCACTTAAAAAACGATTTCCGTCTCACAACGATTGCATAAGTAAAACGACGATTTGCTTTCACTTAAACAACGATTTGATCGAAACAACGATTTGATTTCACTTAAACAATGATTTCATAAGTAAAACAACGATTTGCTTTCACTTAAACAACGATTTGATCAAAACAACGATTTGCTTTCACTTAAACAATGATTTGATCGAAACAACGATTTGCTTTCACTCAAACAACGATTTGGTTGCAAACAACGATTTGCCTTTTCTTAAACAACGATTTGGTCGCAGACAACGATTTACCTTTACTTAAAGAACGATTTGGTCACAGACAACGATTTGATTTTACTCAAACAATGATTTGGTTGCAAATAACGATTTGGCTTTTCTTAAACAACGATTTGCCTTCATTTAAACAACGATTTGATCACAAGCAACGATTTAGTCACAAACAACGATTTGTCTTCACTTGAACAACGATTTCATCTCTACAACGACCTTCTATGAAACAACGATTCTATTGAAACAACGATTTCATCTGCTCATCTATTTCTGTTAAGTAATAACTTTGTACAGAACATCGATTTCATTATATTAATCCATGGATTATGTTCACATCGATTTGGTGTCACATGGATTACACTCTCTCTCTCTTGATTATATTATCGATTTAATAGCAATATCATTTCTTTACATAATGTCCTTCACTTTGATATATAATCTAGACAGCTATTGAATAGTCTTGCTTATCTTCTCATTTAAAGAACCATTCCTCATAATATTTCACTGGATAAATTCAAATCTCTGTGGATTTCAAAAAGCTTCCCGCGCATCATACTGTATCCCAAGATTTTGAACATATATTGTGATGGTACAATATTTCCACACGTAATATCCTTGACCACATTTCCTGTCACATAAGGTCTCACCTTATATAATGACAATATATCATTTCCTCTTTAGTGTATCTTCATACAACACTACTACTAATGTTGACTGACAGTTTAGACAAAAAGAAGTTGTCTATGTGTCAGCATTTATTGTATGCAAGACTTTTTATAGAAACCCACGTCAAAGTTGGACCTGTTAACATGACAAAAGAATAGAAGATTCAGACAATCTTCCCTTGAAGGTGTAAGTGTCAATCCATGTATTAATGGCTGCAGGCTCACCTACTCCTTACTTCGGACCAGTCTCTCTAACGTGCATGAAGCTGTGAGACAACGGACATTTCAACGGCTACTACAACGGTCAAAATATTTTGTAGAAGATAAATAGAAGACTGACGACTCCTACATAGAGACTTTTGAACCTTCAGAGAAGTTGCACATCTTAGTCGCTTGAAGAGCCAGCTTGCTCATTCCAACCTTCAAAAAGCTCTTAGCTCTCAGAGATCTCATTCCATTCCTTTTTAGAGCTAGCGTAGGTCTGAGAGAGAGAGTTCATTCAAGATTATTTTGGTGTCTCTCAGACTTCGCCTTAGATCAAGCATTGTCTATAAGCTTGGTCTTGGGGCCCTCCTCTTTCAACAAAATCTTTGTGGGCATTCCTCTTCGGGTGTGAAGAGAAGACCTGTTGAATCAGGTGGTGTAATTCCTCTTCTGGTAGAGAAGAGAAGGCCAGCTGTTGCTGGATGTGTAAGTGTCCATAAGGGGGACTATACCCTTGTTTAGTGGAAACCCAAGTTGTTACTTGGGAACTGGACGTAGGACTCCTTAAGATAGGAGGTCCAAACTAGGATAAAACTTCATGTTGTCTTTGTGCTTGCTTGTTTGGTTTGATTAACACTAACTCTAACTGTCGATCTTAGTGTTGTCTGTCTAGTTTGTTTTATTTACAAGAATTTCTACTAAAAGACTTTTTAAGCAATCCATTCACCCCTCCCCCCTCTGGGCTTGCTACCTGGGCAACAGATTGAGCAACCCTTCTAATGGAAAGCAGGATCGAAATTGGATCGGGATCGGCCAGGGCCGATCCCGATTTGGATCGAGATCAGATCGATCAATCCAACCGATTCAAGGGAAGTCTGGCCAATCTTGGATCGGCAAGATTAAAAAAAGGTTTTTTTGTTGGATAAATTGAAGAAAATTCTAGAAAAATCAGAAGAAAAAAAATCATTAAAAAATCAATAAAATCAGAAAAAATTGAAATTTGAAAGAATTAACGTTTGCATTAAAAAGCAATTATACATGCATTCATACTACATGAAACATGAAATTAAAGACTTTGCATACTATAATAACTACATGAAATATGGTGAAACACCTTACTTCCCCAACATCATTCGAGTAAATGTTATAATTTGTAACTTCATTTAGTTAAGATATTACATGCAAATAAAAAAGTACCCCCCATTTGTATACATTATATATATGTATATAATCATCATATACACTGTCAAATACCAATATATATTACATATACATATGTATATGTAACATATATATGTCAAATATAAGAATCTATGTAGGGTTTTGCATGGATTCATACGGTTTAGCACCTTATTTACCATCATTTAAGTAAATATTTTATATTTATAGTTTTATTTACTTAAGATATAACATGTAAATAAGAGAGTATCTCGCATTTGAATCCACTAAAAATATCAAAAAAAATCATCTCTTACTAATAAAAAGTCAACTCTCCCATCTAAGAAGAAAACTGTGATTTTGGTGATTCCATCAAAATGGCGACTTTCTAATCCCTCATAATTTGGTGGGTTTATTTGAATTATAAAATTTTTAGATAGGTCAAATTATGCGGGATTAAAAAATCGTTATTTTGATGGAATCACCAAAATCGCGATTTTATTCTTGGATGGGAGAGTTGACTTTTTATTGGTAAGACATATGATTTTTTTTGATATTTTTATTAGATTCAAATGGAGATTCTCTCTTATTTACATGTAATATCTAAAGTAAATGTAATATTTACTTAAATGATATTCAGATAAATAAGGGGATCCTTGAATCGGCCTAGACTCGGCTTGAAATTCCATATCCATGAGATCGGCCAGGATGGATGGAATCAACCATGTATCAGCTGATCCATGGTCGATTCCCTCGATCTAGACTGATTCTACCCGACTCCAGTCGATCCAGCCAGAAGTTTTGGAGTCCAGAGGGGTTAACCCTAGAATTGGATCGCAAGCCACCGATCCAATCCAAAATCGGTCGATCTAAAGCCGATTCCAACAATTCTGCATTCCATGCCCCTTCTCCCTTCAACTTCTAGAATCAAAAATGTCAGTACGTAGAGGGTTTTATCTCATATGAAAGAAGCTACTCCATTAATATATACCTTATGTAAACTCCAGGTAAAAGAAGAAGTATCTATAATAAATATAAAGTCAAGGCAATGACCTTTTATGCACAAACTTGCTAGGTTGATTTCTTCACCTCATAAGGAACATCCATAAATGGAACACCTTTCTTAGCATTTTACCAATAATATATCAGATCAACATGCCACCTGGAAAAAAAAATTTCTACAAACTCATTGATGTGTTAATGATGGGAAATAAAGAGCTGCAAAGTCAAAGTCCGAAGCCTAATTTCTATTTTATTCGGCTCATTAAAGGTCCAATTGATGTAATTTGATTGTCTTTTAAGTTAGAAGTCTAAGTTTTAGTTAGTGGGTCTTTATTTAGCACGTTTGAGGTCCAATTAGAGTCTTACATTTTCTGTGATTTTTAGTACGAATTTCATACTATTTTCTAAGTCCAAGGGCATTTTAGTCCGTATGAGATCAAAGAAGGTCATTAAAGCTTTATCTCTATAAATAAGGATGTAATCCACTTTTGGGAGGTTAATGAAGATTTTGAAAGAAAATTTACAACCACATTCTCCCGCTGCGATGGCTTCTTGCGAGGTGTGTGGCCCTTAGGTGTGAGGTCTGTTCTTCCTCTTGCCCTTCCCTCTCTTCTTCTCCGTTGTGCAGAATCAACTTTGGTATCAGAGCCCAACCTCATTCCCCTGCGTCGGCGCCCCCTGCCTACTGCTCCTTCCCTATGCCTTGAGCTCACTCTCTCTTCTTGTGTGAAGAAGACACCCTCCCCGCCAATCCGTCTGCCCTCGCTAGTCCGCCTGCGAAGGCGTGAAGAGGCGGTCCACCATCGGTCGCATCTGTCTAGGCCGAGGCTGCAACCCCGCCTTGCGAGCGCCACACTGCAACGCCCGTCCCGTGAAGCCCGCACCGTCCGCCATCGTGGCTGCCCAGCAATGCCCTGGTCGCACCACAAGGCCGTCGCGACGCCAGCCCGCAGACCCACCACGTTCGCCCGCAGCGATCGACCTCATACGGTCCCACCCACCCACCCCCCCCCCCCCCCCTTGAGCTGCAAAGTCAAAGCCAGATTATGTAGCATGTTTGAGGCCCAATGTGAGTCTTTTATATTTTCTGAGATTTTTAGTACGAATTTTGTACTATTTTCTAAGTCCAAGAGTATTTTAATCCAGATGAGGTTAAAGAAGGTTATTAAGGTTTTACCTCTATACAAAAGGTAGTAATCCACTTTTGGGAGGTTAATGAAGATTTTGAAAGAAAATTTGCTGCAGCCTTCTCGTGTAGCGATGGCTTCTTGCGGGGTGTGAGGCCCTTGGGTGTGAGACCCGTTCTTTCTCTTCCCCTTCCCCCTCTTCTTATCCGTTGTGCCGCATCAACTTTGGCATTTCTTATCTGTTGTCCCACGAAGCCCTCACCACCCACTGTCGGGGCTGCCCAGCAACTCCCCGGTCGCACCGGAGGTCATCTCGACACCAACCTGTGACCACACTGCGGACCCACCACATTCGCTCGCGACGTCCGCGATCGCCCGCCGCGATCAACCTCACACAGACCCACCCCCCTGCTTCCCCCTTCTTCCTGCTTTGTTCGCAAAGCCCCATGGCTGTCTGTGATTTTTAGTACAAATTTTGTAATATTTTATAAGTCCAATGGTATTTTAGTCCGTATTGAAGTCAAAGAAAGTCAATAAGGTTTTATCTCTATAAATAAGGCTGTAATCCACTTTTGGGAGGTTAATGAAGATTTTGAAAGAAAATTTGCAGCAGCCTTCTTCTGCCACAATGGCTTCTTGCGGGGTGTGAGGCCCTTGGGTATAAGGTCCATTCTTCCTCTTCCCCTTCCCCCTTTTCTTCTCCGCTGTGCCGCATCAGTTAGATTCCTCTTAAACAAATGATTTTTAAAGCATTTTTATAACTCATTCACTACATGCATTCACGTAATAGTTATCAAGGCATCCAATGCGCCACGGCGGCAGCCCACAGCCTTACCACTTAAAACAAGGCAAGGCAAGCTGAGTTTATATAAGAGAATTTCACGGAGGCACCTCATTCAAAACTCCATGCAGAGCTATCTGTTTTGTTGTCTACAATAACCTCCCTACACTGCAATGTTCCCAATAATGTTCCTCGCATCACCATCAGTCATGCTGTTAAAATTCCTCATCTAACCTTGTTTAAGCTTTAACTAAATTTGAATAGGTCCAAAATGCCCCTAATCTCTCTTAAACTGTTTTCTCACTCTATATCCATGTATATCTTCATCTCTTCCTCTCTTAATTTGATGTCATACACCAAACGAAAGGCACCCTTCTGGTAGGGGAAATGTTTTTTTTCCGAAAACATTGGTTTTATGATTGAAAATGGAATGTCCCAGCATCTTGAACGGATGCTAGAACAGGGGAATTTTTTAAAGGTTATTAGAAAACAATATGAAAATAGGTGATTCTACAAATAAACTTGTAAGCATTGCATTTTTTAAAAAAAAAATTACATAACTAGTGATATTTCAATCTTCAAGTGAACTACTGTACATACTGAAATATGATCATTTGTCTTTAGTTAATATAAACATAAAGGTTCATAAATCTTCAGCATATATCTGCATTATAAAAAGTAAAAACAGAGCAAAAAACAAATTAATAAGGAGAAAACAAATAAGAATTCGTGAATACCTTTCAATATAGATTACAAGAATAACCAGAAGTATGGCATTAGAAGATCATGGCATAGATAAACAGGAAACATAGATGTATCATATTTCAAGAAAAAGAATGAGCACATCAATATAATAATATCGTAACTTCTGGCCATTGATTTCAAACAAAGTCAAAATCATACTAGCTTTACAAATGCAAAACAGTATAATGATTGTCGTATTGTTTTGATTTCAGCGGATGTAAAATCTTGTGAAAGGATAGTCTAATTCAAAGTTTTATGTACTTTTGACTATAATTTTAATCTTTATTCACCATGACAGCTTTCCTTCTATTTCTTTGCTCACTATTTTGTAGCACAGGCATATAATTCCTGGTTTGAATTTGATAGACAAGCAACTTATAATTAATCTTGAATGTCAATATAATAAACTCCAAACGAAGTTATATAATATCTTATTATATGTGACTGGTGGCTTAATCAAATAATGTTGAAATGTAAATTCATGTGAAGCATTAACAAAAAATAATTTTAGTCAAAAGTAGAGATACAAGAAAAACTAGCAAACTCTAGAAAAGAGTGTAACAATAGCTTACATGTCCACCAAACTCAGTAGTAACCCACCGAGGCCTAGGCTTGACCCCATAATCCTGAATACATTGATCTTTATATGATGAATAGTTAAACTCGTATGGTGGAAACATACTGTTATATTGGCTGCTGGACATTGGCATCACCATCTCAGTGCAAGCCTACAAAATAAAGAAAAATCAGAAGAAGAAAAAAATTTATTAGGAAATATCCCTCAACCCTACAGCTGTCAACTGTAACAATGGAGAAGAATTACTTGTTCACCTGCCAACCCCAACCATCCATGCCATGGGGATCATCATCCAGGTCAAAACAATCAACAGTCCCAGAATAGTTGTAATAGATGTTTACACCATCGTAGATCCGATCCAGAAGCCCATTCCCATCATGGGAGCTTTCAATGTTTCTACATACCTTATGGAATATAAGCATCAAGACTTAGTGTAGTAACCCGGATTTATTAAATAAATAAATGAAATAATAAATTTAAAAATTCTAAAAGAATAAATAAAACCCAATAGGTGAAGTATGATAATAGCTTAAATAATAGTCCATAATAGAATTAATGGGCCATGATAGTAAAATAGGAAATAATTATTAAATTCGTAATGGCCATTATCCCTTTAGATAGATTGGGCTAAATTAACTTAAATACACATTATAATGAAGGAAATTCATGCTTAAGACCTAACCCAACTTGTTGAGCAAGTTTTCCAACACAATCCAACTCTAGTTAGAGATTAGAAGCTTTAGAGATAGAGATAAATATGAAAATTCGTGTTAAGACCAAGTTAGAGTTGTACTAGGACTTGTAAACCCCAAATCCTATAAATAAACCCAAATTCCCCTCTTGGCCAACCCTATTGCTGCCTGGAGAATCTCTTGGACGTGAAAGAATAGCAAGAGGAGGAGGATTTTGTGGAGAAAGGAGCCCTAGAAGTGTTCTTGCCCATTTTGGTTCTAAACTCACAAATTCGTTCAAAGATAGATATTCTCCCAAACTTAATCTAATTAAACACTCTTATAGATAGACCTTGATGTCACAAACACGATTCTCATCTTTTCCCCAATTGTTATCATGCTTATTGTGAGTATTTTACCTCTAAAGTTCATATTTATTCATATATCCGAAACCTTGTTCTTGCTCTCAATCCATGATGAATCTATGTCCATATGTCAATTAATGATTTTTGTACATTCTTAAGCATGTTAGAAAAGTTTTCAAACTAATTTAACAATTTTCATACTATACATATCGAGATTCATGCGTTTTAATGCACATGTGTCATCTCAGGCTCTCTGTGTAGAGAACGTAGTGACCATGTTGATCGTCTCCTTAACGTAGTCATGCAATAGAGCGAGTTGATGGTGCATCTTACAGAACCCCAACGTTAACTTAAACTTAACACAATATGCATGCTAACCGCCTTCTGAACGCAAGCAAGCCCCCCAACCAAGTTCAAACTGTGTCTAGAAACCCTAATTTTCTGTAAATTGTGCTTTAAATTTGGGATACCCCTTCTGTTAATGACTGTTAAACTTGTAAACGCACCAACAGAGATCTATATATTTATTAAAGATGAATTTTGACTCTCTTAATTAAGTTCAATGATCTTCTCTTGATTATCTCTTATTTCTATACACCAAACAAACCCTAAAACTACTGGTAATCACTATAATGATAACCATGAAATTTACCTAAGTGCTTAAAACAGATGAACCTTATCAATTACAAGGATTTAATTCAAATAATACACTTGTTCTCATTTTACACCATTGTTTTGGAGCACCGTTACTGCCACTCCATTATTCTAGAAGTCTACTAGAATGTCAAGCAGCTATTTCTACACTTTTCTTGGCGTCGTGAGAACCCTTCGTCAGGTATTTCTCTTGTCGGACTGAAACTCCCTTGTCAAGGCCTCTACAAGTCTCTGTAAGCCTAGAATCTCTCTAGGATGTCGTGCATGTTGTACCATAAACACTTATACACACTATGGAACTTTGTCGGACTTGTACGACATGATCCAACCGACCTTAGCTCTCTGATAGTAAACACGTCCTATATGTTGCCCGTGTTATAAATGAGGTTGGCTTAGGGATTGTCTTATATGCTTGTCCCGCAAAACCTCCTGATCGCATTCTTATCGCGACCAGAGGGTAGACCACATTCACCCTTTCTTTGCCAGCAACCTGTGTACGTTGCATAGTAGTTGTTACTTTGTGTTCCTCGAACTGTTTCACGTGATTACTTTCTATATGTTCCTGAATAATTCAAAAACACTCTCTTCTCTCTCTCATCCATGATAATCTTATCTACTCATCTACACTTCTCATCTTGTTCTTGAAACTCGCTTGACCATTTGATATGATTGTCAATGAAAATACATGGCCCAATGCATATGCATATGGAGCCCTATATAGTCTTAGGAGGAGCACTCGAAGGTGCTTGTGCCTACAGGAGTTTAATGACACAATATGACATTGCATCAAAGTACTTGTTCTTAATTAATATATGACAATCAACTTGTAACGTGCTTGACATAATATTACATGATATGATATGACTAGACTTATACGTGTTGCCTTATTGGCTATTTAGTCATAATATGGTCAATTCTCTCTCTTGTTATACATGACACTCGTTCTCTTGCTAGTTATTATTCTAAGTACTTGATATCGTCATGTGTTTGTTCTCGTTATCATCTTGACTAATGCATTCTTGTTAGTTATTCTACCTGACAACATGTTAATCACTTAAAGCATTGTCTAGTTCATGAGATGTAAATCCTAGTGAACAGTCGCTCATCAAGTGTCACATAATATTTTTCAGATGAGTCGGACGACGACCACAATGCGTATGGTCAAGAGTGATGAGCATCCCGGATTAACGATGTGGCTTAGAAAAGATACCCTGGAATCATAGTCTAGTTAGTATAGAATAGTTAGTTGTCTTTTAGTCTATTCAATGTAAGTGTCATAATAGACCCTATATAATGGCTCCGAATTAGCAGTTGTAATAAAATTAGTGAATTGTTATCAATAAAATTAAGAGTTTATTATTATATCTTATGTTATCTTTTGAATTTAGTTTGTTCTGAATTACACAACTGATTGATGTACTTGTATTTGCTCGCATTTTGATATTCCCAAATCGGGGCGTGACAGTTGTATCAGAGCCTATGCTTTCTTGTGTCCTAGAAACCCTGAGGATCTAGGAGGTTTTAGGATGGACTGCCTTTAACATGTGTCAACTACTATACCTATGGTGAAGATAGGGTAACACCATGATTAGGATCTAAAAGTGTTAAAACAACACACATCTATAACGCACAAAAACATAATTATTTTAGATCTCCAACAACCCTTTTACTTTGAAGGAGCTTAAGAACACCCAATGGCTACTGAACGTGCTCAACTACGAGACATGCAGTAGACAATCCAAGAGGTTACCTCCGCCTACTGCAAGCCGCTCAAGGCAGCGGCAACCATGGAGTTGGCGAGCTTCACCGCAACTTCTAGAGCATGAACACATCCAGGTTCAGTGGCTCCACCGACCTTGATGAGGTCGAGTATTGTCTTAAGGAGATTAAAATAATCTTCTGTGTTACGCAATGTGTAGTAGGATACAAGGTGATGTTGGCCACATTTCAACTGGAACGTGACTCCTGCACCTGGTGGGAGTCAATGGAATCAACTCGTGCCAATACCTAATTCACCCGGGACAAGCTCAAGAAGAAATTCAACGAGAAGTATTTCTCAGATAGAGTTCAGGAGAAAAAGGCGACAAAATTTGTCGCACTAAAGCAAATAAAGTTGATTGTGGCGGAGTACGAAGCTCAGTTCTCTCGACTGGCTCGTTATGCCAACCATTTTGTAAACACTACTAAGAAGATGAAGGCCTAAAAAATTTCTTAAAGGATTGAGACCCCAATATATTACCCAGTTAGCACCCATGGACATCCAAGTCTATGCAGACATGGTGAAGAAAGCTAGTTGTTAGAAGATGCCATTGGGCTGGCTGACGAAATTAGAGAGAGAGTTGCTAAGAAAGAACAAGTAATTAGCACTGGGAACCACAAACCATCCAATGGTAAGAAGAGGCCAAATGGAGAAGGGGAATGATCACACATCGAAAAGAAGATCAAAATCATCAAAATGAATAATACAACAGCCCCTCCTACAGAAATCTACAAACATTGTGAAAAAAAAGGGCATAAGACCGCAGGGTGCTGGAGGAAGATTGGTGCTTACCTTCAATGTGGGAGTAAGGATCACAAGCAAGAGCAAGCTCCAAATATTAAACAACGAAATGGCAAACTACAAGCATTGAAGGAATTAGAATCAACTGGGAAGAAAGTATAGCTGAAGGTACTCATTCTAATCTATCCTCACTGAGTATTGGACTCTCATATTCATTCCTACCTTACGAAAAGGATAGATCCATTAGCTTGGGGATAGTTCAGTTAGCCTATCATTAGACCAAATTAGTCATGAAAAATCCCTCCAAAGATTTAGACTAAATGGCATGTGAATTTGGGGGACCAAATTCTTTTGAAGAGGGGGAGGGACGGAGGGTATAACAATCCGGATTTGTTAAATAAATAAATAATAAGTTTTTTTATTTTTTAGTCCCTACAAATATGTGTATTTCCCTTTTAGCCCCTCAAATTAGACTATTATCATATTAGTCCCTCAAAACTCCTAAAACTTTGCAAAAAAGTCCCTCTGGTAGGGACTAATATGCAATATACAGAGATTTTGAGGGACTAATATAACAACGATGGATCAAAAGGGAAATACGCTTATTTATGGGGACCAAAAAGTAAAAAAAAAAACCATAAATAAAATAGATAAGTTTAAAAAACTTAAAAGAATAAATAAAACCCAATAAGTGAACTATGATAATGGACTTAAACAATGATCCATAATAGAATTAATGGGTGAAAAGAGGGCAAAAAGTGATAGTAAAATAGGAAATAATTATTAAATTCATAATGCCTATTATCCCCTCAGATAAATTAGAAAAATTATTTTAAATACAAGATAATGATGAAAATTTGTGCTTAAGACCAAACCTAACTTGGAGAACAAGTTTTCCAACACAATATAACTCTAATTAGAGATTGGAAGGTTTAGAAATAGAGATAAATATGAAAATTCTTGTTAAGATCAAGGTAGGGTTGTATTAGGACTTACCCTATAAATAAATCCAAATTCCCCTCTTGGCTGACCTTATTGCTACCTGGAGAATCTCTTGGATGTAAAGGGACGATTAGAAGAGAAGGATTTTGTAGAAAAAGGAGCCCTAGAAGTGTTTGTGCTCGTTTTTGACCTAAACTCACAAATTCACTCAAATGTAGATATTCTCTCAGACTTAATCTAACTAAACACTCTTGTAGGTAGATCTTGATGTTAGAAACACGATTCCCATCTTTTATCCAATTTCTATCATGCATATCGTGAGTATTTTGCCTCTAAAGTTTATGTTTATTCATGTATCAAATCTCTTGTTCTTAATATCAATCCATGATCAATGTATGTTCATATGTCAATTCATGATTTACTGTAGATTCTTAAGCATGTTAGGAAATTTTTAAAACTGGTTTAATGATTTTTCATGTTTTATACGACGAGATTCATGTGTTTTAATACATCTGTGTCATCCCGAGCTCTCTATGTAGAGAACGTTGGGGACCATGTCAACTGCCTCCTTAACACGGTCATGCGATAGACTGCGTTAATGGCACATCATACAAAACCCCCGAGTTAACTTAAACTTAACAAGATATGCATGTTGACAGCCTTCTGAACGTGAGCAAGCCCCCGATCCATTCAGACTATGTGTCCAAAAAACCTAATATCTTGTAAACAGTGCTTTAAATATGGGATATCCTGTTAAAGTTGTAAACGCACTAACAGAGATCAATATGTTTATTAAAGATGAATTTAGACTCTCTTAATTAAGTTCAATGATCTTTTCATAAAACCCTTTGATTATCTCTTACTTTTATACACCATACAAAACCTAAAATTGCTGGCATCACTATGATAACCATGAAAATTATCTAAGCACTTACAAGACATGAAAGTTATCAATTACAAGGATTTAACTCAAATAATACACTTGTTCTCATTTTACACTGTTGTTGTAGAGCATTGTTACCACCACTCTGCTGTTCTATAAGTCCACTAGAACACCGAGCAACTGTTTCTACACTTTTCTTGACGTCGTGAGAACCCACTATTAGTATTCCTTTTGTCGGACTGAAACTCTCTTGCCAAGGCCTGTGTAAATCTCCGTGAGCCTGAAATCCCTCTAGGATGCCAAATAGATTGTACCATAAACACTTATACACACTATGGAACCATGTCGGACACCTATACACACTATGGAACCATGTAGGACCTGTATGGCAGGGTATCAAAAATCGTCCGGATCGGGATCGGATCGGCCGATTCAGATCGATTTTGGGCCGACCGATCCGATCCGGGGTAACCTTGCCAGGGGCTGAGTCCAGGCCGATTCCAAGTTGAGTCCACTCCGATTTCAGGCCTTATTTATCTGAACATCATTTAAGTATTACATGTAAATAAGGAAGTACCCCCCCCCCCATTTGAATCCAATAAAAATATCAAAATATCGTAATTTTGGCGATTCCATCAAAATAGCATCTTTCTAATTCCTCATAATTTAGTCTATATAAAAATTTCATAATTTAAATAAAACCAATAGAACACTAAAAATTCAAAGTCCGGTGAAAAAAGTCAAACATGCATGTGACTTCTCCAAGAGAGTCACTCTCCTACTGACCAGGACTTAGTTGCTATCAGTAAAAGAGTGGCTCCCTTGGAGAAGTCACATGCACGTTTGACTTTTTTCACCGGATTTTGAATTTTAGTGTTCTATTGAGTTTATTTGAATTATGAAATTTTTAGATAGACCAAATTATGAGAGATTAGAAAAACGTTATTTTGATGGAATCACCAAAATCGTGATTTTCTTCTTGGATGAGAGAGTTGACTTTTTGTTGATAAGAGATATAGTTTTTTTGATATTTTTATTAGATTCAAATGAGGGGTACTTTCTTATTTACATGTAATATCTTAAGTAAATGAACATTTACTTAAATGATGTTCAGGTATACACTTCACACTTGTATGATTGATATACATATTAATTGTGTTTATACATTAATATGATTGTATCATACACTTTATATTGATGTATTTCAGTTAATAAATGCAATCCTTATGTTTTTTCTATTTTTTTCATATGTTTTACAATTTTTATAAGGGGTCGATCCAGTCACCCCGAGCTCAGCCAGGATCGCCCGAATCAGCCGATCCGATCGGTTTTTGGCTGGCCGATCCGGCCCCGATCCCCTTGTTCTTGAACCTTGTTGTATGGTATGATCCAACCTGCCTTAGCTCTCTGATAGTAAATACGCCCCTACTTGTTGCCCGCATTATAAACGCGGTTGGCTTGGGGACCGCGTCTTATATGCTTGTCACGCTCGATCTCCTAACCACGTTCTTATCGCAGCCAGAGGGTAGAAGGCATTCACCCTTGCTTTTCCAGCAACCTGTGTACGCTGCACAGTAGTTGTCACTCGTGTGTTTCTCAAACTATTTCATGTTATCACTTTCTGTATGTTTCTAGATAATTCAAAAACACTCTCTTCTCTCTCTCATCCATAATAATCTCATCTACTTATCTACACTTGTCATCTTATTCTTAGAACTCGCTTGGCCATTTGATATGATTGTCTAGATGAAAATACATCACCCAGTGCCTGTATATATGGGGCCCTATCTAGTCCTAGGAGGAGCACCCAAAAATACTTGTGCCTGCAGGAGTTTAATGACAATGTGTGGCATTGCACCAAAGTACTTGTTCTTGATTAATCTATAAATTAACTCGTGACGTGCTTGACATAATATTATTTGACATGATATGACTTGACTTCACTTGTACATATTGCCCTGTTAAGTCTTTACTCGTGATATGGCCAATTCTCACTCTTATTATACATGACGCTCGTTCTCTTCCTAATTGTTCTAAGTACTTGATATTGCCATGTTCTTGTTCTCGTTATCATCTTACCTCATGCATTATCATTAATTACTCTGCTAGATAACATGTTAATCACTTAAAACATTGTCTGGCTCATGAGATATAAATCCTACTGAACGGTCACTCACCAAGTGTTACGTAATATTTTTTAGGTGAGTCGGATGACGATACACATGACAATGGGGATGGTCAAGAGTGACGAGCGTTCTGGATTAACGATGTGGAGTAGAAGAGATACCCTGGAGCCATAGTATAGTTAGTCTAGTATAGTTATTTGCCTTTTAGTCTATTCAATGAAAGTGTCATGATGGGTCTTATGTAATGGCTCTGAATTAGTGGTTGTAATAGACTCACTGATTTGTTATCAATAAAATTAAGAGTTTACTATTATTTCTTATGTTATCTTTTATATTTAGTTTGCTCTAAATTACACAACTGATGATATACTTGTATCTGCTCACGTTCCAATATTCCCAAATCAGGGTGTGATAGTTAGTCACATAGCACCATGTATTTGTCTCAAGAACTGCATAATTTTTTAGACTATAAGGCAACAGGAGAAAATATAACCAACGTTCCAATAACCTATTATAGAAAAGAAAACGTGTAAAGCAGTGGTGCATGAAATTTTCATGTAGGAAATACTAGTCAAACTGCTTTTCATGCGTTTGATATCACGGCTTCGGCTCCATAACCACAGACAAAGAATGCAGAAAGCAATACAAGACTTATTACCATAAACTAGCATGACATTGCAACAACAAATAAAAGAAGCAGCAGCTATATGACCAAAAATACTTTGAATATCATTCAATAAAACATGTAAACTAGAAAATATCGATTGCTGTTTCAGACTGTCATGTCCAATGAATCCAAAACTCTTCTACATTGGTGATTTTGTGAAAGCAATAAACAAATGGCATCATAAAAGGTATTCCTATGGATCCCAGAGAACACAAACTTATCGAAGCAAGCAGAATATGTAACCAGCTGAATCCAAAAAGGAGTGGGAGATTGGAGTGGCCATGTTAAGTAAACAGAACATCTTCACCGTAAAGAGTAACATAAAGGAGAGAAAAAGTAATGTCTCACATAACTCAGAACATTTATAAGCATGTGGCAACATCTGCTGCCCATGGCTGGTGAAAAATCAAATGCTTACAGGTATGCATGCATGCAACATAAGAAACTCGAACATCTTATCTTTCTTGAGATATATGTATATTACTGGCCCACCCATAATTGGTTGTTCTATAAACTGAACAGGAAGAAAGCATGGTGCCTTTTATAAACATCAAGTACCAGCAACTGGTTCCAAATTACCTCTTTTATTGGATATCCTGGTAGAGGCATCAAAAACTCAGAAGGATATGGATAATCGACCATCGCCAAGTAGCTATAAGCAGAGCTCAGCCAATCTGAAAGTTCTTGTGTATTGTTCAATTTTCTGCGCAAAATGAGTTAACATGGCCCTGAGAATGTCAGAGTAAAATGAACCTCTACTAGCACAAAACAGCCTGCGTGCATGGGCAGCACAAGGAAGTCCAGCATGCAGGTCCAATCCATGCACCACCAGCCCACATTGAACTGTGCAATGACTCAGCATACCGGCATAGGTGAAAAGTCCTGCTCAGGTTCAGCAGGCCATTAAACTCCTTGCCTTTGTCTTCTATAGCATCCCATGAACTTTTTATTGCCTTAAAGCAACTCAAACTTTCGCGCTAAACAGAGGGGAAGATGTCTTAGTAGGTGAAGTACATGTATTTCAGTAAAATCAAATTTTCAGTGATCACACAGATGAACATCTGAAAGAAAGAAGGTTACTGACTCTGAAGTCATTTGAGACCGTGTCATAAAATGTTTCTAGTGGAACAATATCTTCAAATTGCAAAATGGGTGCAGAAGAGGCAAGTGCCCCTACAGCAATGTGTGGATACTTCAGTCTCATCCATGCAGCCAGCACTATTTGATCAACCAAAAAAAGTACAGATATCATATGACAGTCAGTAGTGTGAGATAATTTAGAAAGTATCAGCAGAAATTAGAAAGTACCAGCAGAAATTGGACATGTATAGAAATTCAGGAGCACTTACTTCCACCATAGGAGCCACCAAACAACACAACTGGGGAGTGGTCGGCTGATAGATCTCTTTTCAGATCAGTGATCAATGTAGCAAAATCTGCTAATGCTTGTTCAGCTGTAAGATAGGAGAGAGATTCAGCATTTTTATATGCTTTATCTCTACTGCCAAAAGGCATGGACTTTCCATAGTAGCGGTGCTGAAATATTTATAATACAGACAAATAACAAAAAGGAAAACAGGAAAGGTCAGAGGTTATGATATTACTATGCACTGTTGAAAACAGAGACATCTCAAACATAAACTGAAAGTTATCTAGGTACGTTCTTAAATAGTATCCAGTTCTTGTCATTTATGTTAGAAACTATGTATTTGTGAATGCACAACTGAGGGATTTCTATTAGACAGTTCAACAAACAGTAAACGGAATGAAAGATCAGCAGAATCAAACTCAGGTCGAAGCACGATATCGCTTTCTTTAGAGTCATTTCGCCCTGTTGAGCCCCAAAATTCCCAGAGAAAAAAGGGGTTCCAAAATCCAAAAAAACACAAGGGAGGCCCCTCTATTTATAGGGGTTTGGAGCCCCCAATCCGGAGGAACCCCCTCTCCGGGTAAGCAACCAGGAGGAGACCCCCAACCTGGAAGGACACCCTCCTCTGGGTTGCCAACCCGGAGCGGCACCCTCCTCCAGGTTGCCAACCCGGAAGAGAGGGGTCTCCGGGTTGCCAACCCTGAAGAGGCCTCTCCTCCGGTTTGCACCCCCTCCTTCCTCTATAAATAGCCCCCCAAGGGGGGCCTTAATAAGAGAGGTCGGCCCCCTCTCCCTGTTGCCTGAAGACCCCTTTGTGGGGATATGAACTGGAGTTTGAAGGCTCCTTCTAGGGGATTTTGTTATTGTCATTGTCATGTACTTAAAATGAACAAAAAAGAAATAAATGTTCCTTAATGGGAAATAAATCCCAGTTGTTCATTATAGTACATTTTATGTGAAAGCCCTTGTGGCACCTTGCAAAGCCCCTATGAGATCCTTATGTCCAAAGATACTTAAAGGGCTTTCTTTAGAGTCATTTCGCCCTGTTGAGCCCCGAAATTCCCAGAGAAAAAAGGGTTCTAAAATCCAAAAAAACACAAGGGAGGCCCCTCTATTTATAGGGGTTTGGAGCCCCCAACCCGGAGGAACCCCCTCCTCCGGGTAAGCAACCAGGAGGAGACCCCCAACCTGGAAGGGCACCCTCCTCTGGGTAGCCAACCCGGAGCGGCACCCTCCTCCAGGTTGCCAACCCGGAAGAGAGGGGGTCTCCGGGTTGCCAACCCGGAAGAGGCCTCTCCTCCGGTTTGCACCCCCTCCTTCCTCTATAAATAGCCCCCCAAGGGGGGCCTTAATAAGAGAGGTCGGCCACCTCTCCCTGTTGCCTGAAAACCCCTTTGTGGGGATATGAACTGGAGTTTGAAGGCTCCTTTTAGGGGATTTGTTATTGTCATTGTCATGTACTTAAAATGAACAAAAAAGAAATAAATGTTCCTTAATGGGAAATAAATCCCAGTTGTTCATTATAGTACATTGTATGTGAAAGCCCTTGTGGCACCTTGCAAAGCCCCTATGAGATCCTTATGTCCAAAGATACTTAAAGGACTATATGAAGTATGTATTTAATAAATGAAAAGAAAATGACTCCCTGTGCAATGGGCTTGTATTTTTACAAAATGTAAAATTGCAATTACACCCAAAAATCATTGGAAATTGCATAAATGTCTGTAAAGGGCATGTCTGTCCAGAAATATTAAAATACTTTGGATAGCATGCCCTTCTACAATGTATACAAGTCGGGTCGGCCATGCAGAACTTCAACCCCTTGGGCTCCCTGCCGGTCTGGAGTTTGAAGACCCCCTTTGGGGACCTTGAAGAACCCCTTTGGGGGGATGATGTCCAGTGGTTCTTGTGCACGAAGACCTCTCATGGGAACATCGTTCTTCGTGTAGAAGTATGAAGACCCTTTTTAGAGGCAAAGTTTTGTGTATACAAAGTTACACAAAAATCCCTAAAGGGTGAAAAATTACATGAAGATCCCATGGCTATCTAGAAACTGCAGAAATACCCCCATCTGCAAGGAAATTATGAAAAGGCCCTGTGAAGCAAGGTTCGCCGCATTGCCGATTCGCCCCGAATCGGTTTTTTTTTTTTATTTGCTCCGATTCAGGAGAATCGGGCCAATTCGCATGGGAATCGATGAGAATCGGTCCGATTCGCATAGGAATCAAGCAAATCGGGAATCCCGTTATACGCTCCGATTTGCATGTTTTGAAGCGTGAAAAAATACATAAAGACCCTTCAAAGGCAACAAATTTACAGAAATACCCTCTAAAGGGTAGAAGTTTCATAATAGTCTTGGGAAGATAGAAAATTGCAGAAAAGTCCTCAAAAGGAGGAAAATTACATAAAATCACCTAGAAGGGCAGAAATTACAAAAAAAAGCCCCTAAAAGGGCAGAAATTAATAAAAGTCCTCGGAAGAAAGAAATTGCATAGAAGTCCTGAAGAGTCGAGAACTTGTAGAGAAGTCCTCTAAAAGGGCAAAACTTATAGAGAAGTACTTGAAAAGGTACAAATACAATATTGTTCAAATCTTCTCTAGATTTCTTCTTTAAAAGACAACATTGGCTAAGTTTTCAATTCTCTGACCTCTAGTGAGCTCCTGGTATGTCCCCTGGTTTAATGTCGTTTGTCTAACTCAGTGGAGTGGGACCCACGTCATTTCTCTGAAGCGACGTGCGCTCTTCCAAATATGGCTCAAAGCCAATTGTACCAGGAATACTCAGGAATGCTAAGGAAGGGCACAAATGTCAAAGAACACCAACAAATGGCAAAGAAGTTCGAGAAGGCCAAAAAATGGCAAAAAAAAAACATCCGAGGATGCCAAGAAATGGCAAAAACACTCAAAAAAGCCAAGAAATCACAAAAAAGCCCAAGGATGCCAAGAAATGGCAGAGACGCCTAAAAAAGTCAGGAGCATGACAGCAAGGGTCAGAATTGCAGAAATACCCAGAAATGGTTAAAATTGTAATAAAACCCCTGACAGGGTAGAGAATTGCAAAAAGACCCATCACGAGTAAGAAAATGCAAAAATACCCAGGAAGGGTCAAAGTTGCAATAAAATCCCTAAAACTACAGATATACCTAAAAGGGGTACAAAATTACTCCCAGAAAGGAAAAAGGTGCAACAAAAACTAAAAAGGGTCATCTAAACACACCTCGCTTTGTGCAGAAATGTCCTTTATGGATATCAAGTCAACTCCAAGGATTTGATCACAATCAAAAGAATGATTATAACCATAAATGAAGATTCAAAGAGTCTGGCGGTAACTAGATGTAATTCTGAAAACCCGATTATTTAATCGGGACCAAGTGTGTAGGTCTTGAAAGATCAATTATAATTGTAATTCAAATATAACGAAATAAAAGAAAGAAATATCTTTGATAAAAATATAAAGATATTATCCAAATTCTTGTGGACTTCGCATTAAATGAATCTCGACAGAATTATCAAAGGTGTTCGGATTCAATCTGATGGAAATTAACACCGACTGCGGTCGATAGGGAAGGGTCTAGCACACAATCCCAAATCGCCTGATAAAACAAATGCGCAGAATAAATACACCAAAATAAAGGCGCAATCGTCTAATGAATGGACATGTAAATTTCTCGCATCAAACGGACTTCAAATCTTTCTATCTGTTAAATACATCAAACTACTAATGAGTTGCGAATATCTAAGTTGATCAAAACTATCACGATAATTCTTCTTAAGAATGACACTAGGATCCAAAAAAGTATTCACGGGTTTGGAATCAGAAAAACCAAACCGTCCCAGCACTTTCTCAACATGATGAACTTAGGATATTGCATATCCCTCACATGATTTTGGGATTCTAAAACCTAAAATCACCTCTGCTTCTCCCAGATCCTTCATATCAAATTTATTATTTAAGAATTGTTTAGTTTCATTGATCAACATGATGCTACTACTAGGTATCAAAATATCATCAACACATAAGCATAAAATAACGTATGCATCATTGAACAATTTAACGTAAAGACATTTATCAGATTCACACATGGTAAAAACATTAGAAATAACAACTTTATCAAATTTTTTATGACATTGCTTAGGGGCTTGCTTTAATCCATACAGGGACTTGACTAACTTGCACACTTTGTGCTCTTGGCCAGATACCATAAATCCCTCAGGCTGATCCATATAGATTTCTTCTTCAAGTTCCCCATTTAAGAAGGCAGTCTTGACGTCCATTTGATGGACCTTTAAATCATATATAGATGCCATTACAACAAGCACATGAATTGTGGTCATCCTAGCCACAGAAGAATAGATATCAAAGAAATTAAACCTCTCTTTCTGCCTATACCCCTTAGCAACTAGTCTCACTTTATATTTATCAAGAGAGCCATCAGGTTTTAATTTCTTCTTAAAAATCCATTTACATCCAATAGTTTTACTATCGTGAGGAAGATCAACTAATTTCCATGTCTAATTACAAATTATAGAATCTATTTCACTTTTAATAGCTTCCTTCCAAAGTGCATAATCAATAGAGGCCATAGCATCATTAAAGTTAATGGATCATCTTCAATCAAATAAGATATAAAGTCATCACCAAATGATTTTTCTACTCTTATTCTTTTACTCTTTTTGGGCTCTAAATCATCAGATTGTGATTCTATAACTTTTAAGCCACTAGAAGAAGGAATATAAGATGGTTCTAATTCGACATGCAAATTAGATTTAAAAGAAAATATATTCTCAGAGAACACAGCATCACCAAATTCACAGATAGTATTTTAAGAAATAGCAAAAATTTCAGATTAATAATTAAGAACCTATAAGCACCACTATGCTCAGCATAACCAATAAATACACCATCAACAGTTTTGGGGCCAATTTTCTTTTTTTATTTTCAGGAATTTTAGTCTTGGCTAAACAGCCCCATACTCTCAAGAATTTGTAATTTGGCTTCTTTTTAAACCATAATTGAAAAGGTGATTTCTCCTTTGATTTATGAGGAACACAATTTAGGACATGACATGCAAAAAGCGAAGCCTCTCCCCGCATACTCTCAGGTAAACATGAGCTGCACAACATTGAATTCACTGTGTCTATCAAAGTCCTATTTTTCCTCTCAGCCACACCATTTGATTCAGGAGAGTAAGGAGCAATTAACTCATGAATTATACCACTCTTTTCACAAAAATCATGCAAAACATTAGAAGTATATTCACCTCCTCTATCAGATCTAAGCCTATTAAGAACCATATCTGTTTGTTTTTCAGCAATAGATTTATAAGTCATGAATTTATTAAGAGCCTCATCTTTAGTGCTTATCAAATACAACAAGCAAAATCTAGAAGTATCATCTATGAAAGACATAAAATATCTCTTTCCGCCTCTAATTAGGGAACCAATCCCTTCATAAATATCAAAGTGTACCAACTCCAACACCGATGTTTCCCTTTTAATAGATTTAAAAGGCTTCCTAGGTTGCTTAGCTTGCACACAGATTTGGCATTCATCTATATTGTTAACATCAACCTAAGGATTTAAGTGCATCATCCTTTTCATGGTATTGAAATTAACATGACCAAACCTAGCATGCCAAACATCACACAATTCAATATGAAAAGCAACAAAAGAGGAACTTCTATTTGAATAACCATAACCAAGTACATTAAGAACAACAAATCCATCACTCGTATAACCCTTTCCAACAAAGTTACCATTTCTGGAAATTACAAATTTATTGGACTCAAGAATAAGTTTAAAACCCTACTGCACTAACAAAGATCTACTAATCAAGTTACTCCTGACATCCGGCACATGCTGCACTCCATAGAGGTTTAACATTTTTCTTGAAGTGAGCTTCAAGTCAATACATCCCTCTCCTACTACTCGTGCAGTGGAGTTGCCCATTGTCCCGCTTCTGGCACTAGTGCCCTAATAAGAAGAAAATAAATTTCTATCAAAGCAAACATGGGCATTGGCACCTGTGTCTACCAACCAATCAGTTGGAAGATGTGCCATATGGATTTCAAGACTATAAGAGACAAACCTCTCCTATGAGGTGGATCCAGTAGTCAACATGTTGACTGCAGGTTCAATGGGCTTCTACTTCTTGTTCTTGTTGTTTTTATCGTTTCTATCATAGCATCTGTAGGCTTTGTAACATGGCTTCCCACAGACATAACAAGTAACATTACTCAAGTCCTTCTGAATCTTTTTCTTCCCTTTAAATTTGTTGAATTTCTTATTGGGTTTAGTAGAAGAACGAGATTTGGGATTTTTCAACAAGATTGGCTTTTGGATTGAAATTCTGGGTCTCAAGAAAGAGTAGGAGGAGGGTTCCTATCCTTGTTCCTCTCTTCAACTTGAATGGCTGAGATCAATTGTTCTACATTCATGTCATCTCGTTTGTGTTGAAGAGATAGAGAAAAGTCATTCTAGGATGGTGGAAGTTTGGCAATCAACACCATGGTTTGCCATGGCAAATCGAATCGGAGCGAATCAGGGGAAACCTAATTCGCGATTCGCCTGATTCGGTCTGATTCAAATGTATAATATATATATATATATATATATATATATATATATATATATAATGAGTATATATTACATATATATATATGTAAGGCATATATGATATGAGAATGGGCTCAATGATTCACATGGGATGATATGGAACTCATACTTTATTTACATTTCATATCATTTAAGTAAATGTTATAATTTGTTGTTTCATTTACTTAAGATATTACATGTAAATCAAGATGTACCCCCCATTTGAATCCCATAAAAATATCAAAAAAATCATATCTCTTACAAATAAAAAGTCAACTCTCTCATTTAAGAAGAAAATCGTGATTTTGATGATTCCATCAAAATAACGACTTTCTAATCTCTCGTAATTTGGCATATCACTTGAAGAAGTCATATGTATGTTTGACTTTTTTCACCAGACTTAGGATTTTTAGTGTTCTATTGGGTTTATTTAAATTATAAAATTTTTAGATAGGTCAAATTATGAGGGATTAGAAAGTCGTTATTTTGATGGAATCACCAAAATCACAATTTTCTTCTTAGATGGGAGAGTTGGCTTTTTATTGGTAAGAGATAATTTTTTTTATATTTTTATTAGATTCCAATGGGGAGGGTTACTTCCTTATTTACATTGAATATCTTAAGTAAATGAAACAAAAAATTATAAGCCCATTCTCATATCTGACATACATCATATGTTACATATATCCATGCATATATGCCTTTATATATACATATATATATAATGTATATTATATTAATATATACATGCGAATCGGACCGAATCGATCCGATTCAGTCGAATCAGGAGATCTCCGATTCTTTTCGAATCGGCGATGCCGCAAACCATGATCAACACACAAACTTCTCATCGATGGCCATCCCACAACGTTGGATGTCCAAAACCAAGGATTGAATCTCATGGGCTTTGTCTATAATGGAGGTTCACTCTACCATCTTGAAGTCAAGGTAATTAGCTACAAGGAATTTGTCTAGACCTATGTCCTCAGAACCATATTTCTTTTCTAAGGAAGTCCAAAGCTCTTTAGCAAAGTACAGCAGACGTTATAGAGTTTGTCAGAAAGGCAAGACTACCAATACACAAATGATCCTTCTCTTTAAACTTCGCTAAATCAACAGACCTAGCCGATTCATTCTCATCATCCGCAAGATGATCATATTCTAAGACAGCAAATAAGGCTAGACATGTAAGCCAATCACACATCTTCTGTTGCCATCGCTTAAAGAAATGACCAGTAAATTTATCGGGACGAGCAACAATCTCAGGGGCCATCAAGAAACTCGCCTAATAAAGACAAACAACACTAAATGTTGGAAACTATGTATTTGTGAATGTACAACTAAGGGATTTCTATTAGACGATTCAACAAACAGTAAACGGAATGAAAGATTAGAAGAATCAAACTCGGATCAAAGCACGATATCACTTTCTTTAAAGTCGTTTCTCCTCTACACAGTACAATAGGCTTCCACAGTGAAATTTCTCCCAAGATACAACAATCAAAACAATGGTGGCGCAAAGATGCACTCTAAGTTGCGACGCCAAGAGAACACCACAGAAGACCACTTCATGCTCTTAAAGAGAAAAGCCTCAGAGAGAAAAGACAAGGAAGAGATCTAATTGCATAGCCTCTAACCCCTTGGAAACGGCTTCCCTAAATAGACTCCCAACGGAAGTCAAAAACGTGAACGGACGTGTCCATTCCCAAGAGAGGAGGGAGAGAATCCGAGAAGACATAGAAAGATGTCCAAACAATCCAAAAATAAAGAAAAATAATAATGTCGAGAATTACATGCACGCACGACACGGCATCAGCAAGGCAAGGCAAGGTAATACACGCGCGTGCATAATAAATAACGAGGCCCAAAGAGCCCACAAGACAAATAGCTCAACTGCCATAGTCTCCTTAAAGGAGTACACAAGGTAGCCAAAGGTCCCAACTAATAAACAGATGAAAACTATTTTCATCTACAAGAGAGTTTTCATCTACCGATGTGGGACAAAACAAATACTCAAAACTTTTTAAAAATTAAAAGTATCAAATCCAACAATTTACACCTAGACGACAAAAGTTACGCATTAGCAACTAACTGGATCACATTTACCTTCCAAAAGAAAGAAAAAGAAAAAAACTCGACAATGTTGACGCTAGCTTGCCTAGCTTTGAAATCTTCCTCGTTCTCGTAAACGACTAGAAAGCGTCATCGTATAGAACATAGATAAGTGGAACTGGAGGGATCAACATACTTAACTAGTCTACTTCACCGGGTATGATGATTCCTACGGTGATCTACTTATTCCACGGGATACAAGGCTCTCACTCAATAGAGCAAAGTTCCAGCACCATTATCCACTCAACGGAGAATTAATTGTACACCACTGTGACATATGTGCATATGCCAAGGTACTGGGCACGGGTTACGGATTACCTCGGCGAAGACGACGAGGGCGCCAAAGCGAGGGGCGGTCTCCCAGATGAACCCGGTGTTGGCAGCAAACCATTCGATGTCCCCCTCGTTGCCACAGTAGAAAAAGATGGGGCCGGGACCGCCGCCGGCGCCCAGCCAGTGGGCATCCCCGCCCACAAGGTACCGCTGGTCGAACGATGGGAGATCGGCGAAGCTGAAGTGGTCCAGCGGCTGGGAGAAGTACCGCGTCTCGTACGTGTAAGCGAGCTTGTCAACGCCGACGCCGGGGCGCGCGAAGTTCCCGAGGAATCGAGGGTAGGAGCGTCGGCGGTGAGAGGTTCCAGACGGGGGCAATAGTGTAAACTCTGCAGAAGCGGCAGAGTAGCAGAGGAAGATGAGCAAGGAAAGGAGGACCGGGGGGGAGCTTGAGTGGAGCGCCATGGCATTCGTCAACCCCCCCCCCCCCCACCCCTCTCTCGTCTCCGCGCGTCACTGTGCATAGTGCGCTGGTTTCAAGGGTTTGGTTGTTCCGTGGCCGTGGGGCCAGTCAGTTTGATTTTGATAAATTTTAAAGAGAGATATTTATTGTAAAAAAACATTTTAAATGTTTTTTAATTCTTACAAATAAATATATTTTTTAATCTATCATTATCATATTAATCTCTCAAAATAATATTACATATTAATCTCTACTAGAGAGATTTTTGTAAAATTTTAGAAGTTTTGATGGATTAATATAATAATAATTTAATTTAAAGGATTAAAAGAAAAATATGTATATTTATAAGGACTAAAGCCTCATCTTCATCTCGATGGTTGCACACTATGCCAAACCATGATGAGGGCAGGGTGATGTTGATGTTGTGTGCCAAGCAGTGCAATGATTGTGTCCGTAGTGCTTCGGTCGTTACCTCTTGGGATGTCGACACATGTCTCTTAGGATACGTAATATTGCTTCGAGACATTTTGAAAATGGCGAGTGCATTTGCTCACCACGACAGTTCTAGACTGTAGTCTAAGGTTCTCGACGTCTAGGCGGTCGGTCGCATTCATCGAGCTAGATCAGTTCCTCGCTTGCTTTCCTTG
This sequence comes from Colocasia esculenta, assembly GCA_014218235.1. NCBI lineage: Eukaryota > Viridiplantae > Streptophyta > Magnoliopsida > Alismatales > Araceae > Colocasia > Colocasia esculenta. The sequence continues at coordinate 143,954,402 of CM024753.1, read as the reverse complement.
TCATTGTCTATTGGGATGTTATCGAGAAGCTGTAACGACCCACTTCCACCTAGTACGGTTACCAACCCACATCGGATGAGAGTAAGTCGTAACAGGGGAGAAAACCCCAACGATATTCATATGGATTGAGATATACACAAATAGAATAGAATGTTGCAACGGAAATTAAACAACTCTTATTCCATAAACATTTTAATCCACATACCACACTCTATATAGTTCATGAAAGAAATAACATAAACCATAACATCCACATAGCCAGTTTCTAAGTACAATGATACTAAAGTTCAAATTACAAATTACATCACATACTAATAAATGAAATACAAATCTTCAATCTATTCTTCACGTTCCTCGTCGGGTCTTGCCAAGTCCTCAATTTCTAAATCTCCTAAAATATTTAACAAGGGTGAGTCTACACAATAGACTCAGCAAGCAACTTAAAATCACAAACCATACACTTATCACACATGCTTTCTAACAATTTAACATTTTACTAACTTACTAGAATTTAACATTTAATCTCATATATGCTCATGTTATAACATAAGGATCAAACATGGAATCCTTTAAGTAAAACTATACTAATACATGTAAAACAATGATTCTAAAACATGGATACTCGTAACATGAAAATCATTCATATACTTACATGCTTTCATCTCAAAATTTCATATAACACTAACACATGACTTATTTTCAATTTATAACATGATACTAAACACATGCTTATCAAGTAAATACTATCTCATGGACAAATTTACAAAATCCTACACACGGTACTAAACGTAATATCACATTTATCATTTAACATGGATCATATTAACACATGTATTTACCTTTTTCATGACATGCTCACATGTACTTTTTACCTTAGTTTTTACATGTACTTATTCACCAAGCAAGGTGACAAAGTCTTGGTTACCTAATATGTAGAGTAAAACAATTCATGTAGCATGTGGATACCATTATGAAATAAAGCATTTAAACAAAATCATGTAGCCAATGTTATGAAGCATGTGGTCCTGTGGCATGTAGTCATATAGCATTTAATCTTGTAGCATGTAGTCTTGTAGCATGTAGCATATAAAACAATTGACATGTAATTCATGTAGCGTGTAACATGTAGATCTTGTATCATGTAGTCATGTAGTTCATGTAGTCATGTATCATATGGTCATGTAGTTGCCAAGACATAGCCCGCACTATTATAGAGATCATATAGCATATAGTCATTCACTTATCACCTAGGCAAAAGCAATGATGAAGTCTAGGTTATTGCGCAAAACCGGGAAAAGCCCTTCCCACCTTAACCAGTAGAACTTGTCTACCTCCAGGATTTCAATCTGTTGTCCACGGATTCAGTAGGTCATTTCATATAGTTGAACCATTACCATAGGGGCATTCCATGGTGTAGTTCCCTCTAGAAAATCTCAATAATAACAATGTCTTATTGGCCAATTATTTTTAGGAATGCAATAATATATATTCATGCAATTATGAAACTATTACATACACTTGACATTTTCATATAATTCTATCATGCTCTTCTATACATTCATGCATAATTTATCAAGATGACAATACAATATTATGCAACATATTTTCTCAGTTCTGAAATCAAACTCTACTGTGCAACAGCAACCTATCATGGTACTACACTTATCCAAAATCCAACATGTATATACATTCTCATGTCTATTGATTTCTACGTGCATTTTATCATTCAGAAAATCATAACAGTATGTATAGTACACAGAATAATATAAAATTTTAACCACGAGATGGATATAGCATAAGGAACATATCTGAAAATTTTCAAAATTTTAGAAGTAGTACAACTATTTTTCTTTTTTAACAGGGTTTACATGCAATTTAATAAGATAATTCATTCAAGCATGGTAGACAGTAAGCCATCAAATTTAATAGTTCTAGAACATGCATACAGTAGTCCTACATTCATGGAAAATTTATAAGATGACAACATTCAGCATGCATATTTACTCTGAATTTAACTCTATTAAACATGTGTATTTCCCCCATTATAGAATTTCTATAAATAGCAGATATAATCAAGAAATTATCGGGATATCATGGTATGATCTACTGAGCATATTAGATAGGAAAACATTTTCTAAACACATGCATGTATTCACTTTTACCCGAAAAATCACATCACAGAGATCAATATCATTATTTAGGAAAATCACAAAACGGGATGGACGCCAACATACGTTAATGGCATGATCGGCTGCCGTTAATCCTGGATCTTGACGGCAACAAAGTGGTCGTTAATATCCTGTCTGCACACAGTGCAGACCGAACTCCATACAAGAGAGAACCTGGGGGTCCAGGACATGATTTTAAAATCTGTAAAATTTATAAAACCCTATATGACAAGTCCACGGAGTGAAACCTTAAGCTACTTGCCTGTGAATAAATCTAAGAAGATCTAGATTCGTCGGTGAAGTCCTCCTCAGCTAAGCCAAGAAGAGGTCCAAAACGGCTTGAGATCCGGTCTTTCCTGTCGATGTAGGTCGATTCTCGGAGTTATGGAAGCTTCCTTGATGTCAAGTGCACCTCCCAGTCGGTGTAGATCGCCGGAAAACTCCTCCAGTTGCCGAATCAAATTCGTACAAAACCAGCTATTCTCCACAGAAACCCTAACTTCCTCACAAGAGAAAAAGCCCTAATTCGGGCGAAAACGGGTGTTTTTATAGAGCTAGGTGGGTTGGGTACGCATTAAGGTAGGTATCCTACGGTTTTATGTGGGTTTCCTAAACTGGAACCGAAGGAAATGCATCCGTTTCCAGATCTAAAATCACAGGAAATGGGGAAAATAGACGTCAACATCAGCTGCCGCCAGCAGGGAGTTAGCGTCCATCGATATGGATGTCAAGTGGACCAGTCAACGGCATGCATGTTGCCGTCAACATGCAATCAACGTCAATTTTTTTGTTGACGTCAACTGGCATTTCGGCCAGAACACAAAACTACATCAAAACGGGTTATATTTATACATCATAAATAACATACAGAAAATCGATAGATATCTTATGCACAAGATAAACACATATTTATATACATATAGGTACACAACATTATTACATACCCTATGTATAGATTTAAATAACTATACCCTGTACTTCAACAATTTGATAATGCATGCACATTTAAATATATATTACATGTACAAAATAGCTTCATGTGTACTTGTAAGATATACAATAATAATTACACACTATATGCACTACATTATTTAAATACACTATGCACAGAATAAATAATTATAATATACACACACACACAAGAATAACATATATTATACTCATGCACATGAGTAAGTAATTACTTATAATATGCACCAATTAAACAGTATCAAATGCACAAAATTTGGGGGCCTCACAGAAGCACTGTCTGAGATTTCGAAGAAAGCGCCTCATCCTCAGGGCTTAGGTCTGGTAGGGACTGTTCAAGCCCCTCTTCTTCTTCTCGATCTTCATCATCCTATTCTCTTGGTCATCCCCCCAAGCAGGTTAACTTGGGGAGGATGATTTTCCCTAATCAAGTGGTCGAGGGGGTCCCCCATGAGGTAGAGAAAGTATAGTCCTCGAGCTCGATTGGGTCCAAGGTGAAAACTGTTGTTGACCCCCTTTACCTCCACTTCTATATGAGTTTTGGTGATAAAAACAACTATGAAATATGATTAACATACAATTTTCATTATGTCAACAAGATATAAAGGCTAATTTATCGTGCATCGATTATATTGAAGTATCACACTGATTATTGTTATGCACTCTATTGATTCCTGTTAAAACATTATAATGATTACTGAGTAAATATTATATCAATTATCGCTTTAACTTCCTATCAATTACAATATAAGTAGTGTTGTGTTTACTGAGTAAATCTTTCATCGATTGATTCAAGCTATATTTTATAAGATACACTTTTACCTTGTGCATGTTACAAAAATCTTCCTCTTTCTTGACAGACAAAAAGGTAACTACTTAATATAGCAGACTGGAAATGTGAACTGTAAGAAGAAGAGGTATAGGTTGACTGACACGTGAATACATCGATTACTATTTTACATGTCATATCAATTGCACTTCATGAATCGATGTTTTAGTCAAACATTGATTGCTTCTTAAACATCGATTATTTTTCACTAAAACATCGATTGCTTTTGAAAATATCAATTACCTTAAACATTGATTGCTTTAAAACATTGATTGCCTTGAAAAACATCAATTGCCTTATAAGATCGATTGCTTCTTAAATATTGATTGCTCTTCACTTAAACATCGATTGCTTTTGAAAACATCGATTACCTTATAACATCGATTGCCTTAAACATCGATTGCTTTAAAACATCGATTGCCTTGAAAAACATCGATTGCCTTTGAAAATATTGATTATCTTTATACATCGATTGCCTTTATCTTTATACATCAATTGCCTTTGCGGATCGATTTCCTTTAAGAATCGATTATCTTTATGGATCGATTGTCATTAAACATCGATTGCTCTTGATCACATCGACTGCCTTTTCAGCACATTGATTGCATATCAATTATCTGTCTCATATCGATTGCTGATATGACTCACATCGATTAGCTTTCAAATCTTTCAAAATATCTTTGGCGTCCAATGAAAATTCAAATGCACTTCATATGCTTAACTTATTATTTCTCTAACAGAAGTTGCCTTTTTGCTATCTCATAGGACTCCTCCCTCCTGCAAAGAAAGAAAAGCATCTACCTACTATTTCTAGCTATTAGCAGGAAATATGAACAAAAGGAAAAAAAGGTAAGGGCCATCTGACAAAAGACTTATAGAGTCTAAACATCTGCCTTACATTTAATGTTTGCAGGTCAACTTCTACTCATAGTCAACATCTTGGACCTACTACTGACATCCTTGAAAGTGCGCATCAACTGGAACATCTCCTCCATTCCAAGTAGCCAATATGCACAAGAAGGAAGCCGTTAGACTTAAGAGAAAGAGAGTTGAAGAAGAAGAGAGCCAAAAAACTCCAACGGCCATCTGTCAATGGATCTCTTCATCTGTTCCATAAAAGGGAGAAGCAAAAACAGAAGAAGTAGTGTGTGAAGCTGATGATCTTTCAAGGAGTGTACATCCAGTGAGCATTCAACTCTATACACACTCAAAACAAGAGAGAAAGAGCTCGAGCCCATTCAAAGAAAGAAGCAACATTCAAGCAGAATCTTTCAAAAGCATTGCAGCCTTTCTTTCTCCTCATTCTCTATGTGTGTCTTTGTGTTTATTTGATAGAGTATTAGGGGTTAGCCTAAGAAGAGTCTTTTACTGTGAACTCTTTCCTTCTTAGACTTAGTCTCAGATCAAGTATTTCATTATTTATCTTGAGCTTGATCTAGGAGCTTCGGGTCTAAGCTTCTGTGTTCAGACATGTTCCTCTTCAGGTTGGAAGAGAAGGCTTGTTGTGTAAGTGTTCCCCTTGTTAAAGGAAAGACTAGCTTGTGTCTGGTGGTGTAACCACGCTGGGATTTGTTCTAGCAAGTTTGCTTCTAAGCCTGTAAAAGAAGTAGGAAAGAGAAGAAGACCAGTTGGGGTGCTGGATGTTATATGCCCCTTGTTTAAGAGAAGACCAATGTTACTTGGTGGTTAGTGAAATCCCAAGAGTTTGCTTGGAGACTGGATGTAGGACTTCCATTTGGAAGGGCTAAACCGAGATAAATCTCTGTGTTCCTTGTGTGCTTGCTTTTGCGCTTTTAATTTCCATTGCACAAGTTTATTTATACTAACCTAAGTTTTTTTAAGTGGTGATTTTAGTTTTAGATTTCTGTGTTATCCTATTCACCCCCCCCCCTCTAGGTGCCTTGCTGCCAACCAAATGGGCCAACATGCCACTCCAATCCCGTGCAACAAGCGTGGTTAAGCATATTCAAGCATCTAGTCACTTTAGATCTCTCTCTCTCTCTCGAATTCATGCAAAATTTTCTTCTTGAGAGGGAGATTGCTCTGCATTTAAGAGTTGCTTATGGTAAACCTTACTTGTCTCAATTTCTATCTCAGATCAAGCGTCATCCTATTTATCTTGAGTTTGGTCTAGGGACACTCTGTAGAAACCCTCAATTTCCAAGGTTGTGCCTCTTCTTGTATGAAGAGAAGGCTTGTAAAGGTCTTTGCAAGCATTTGTTCCCCTTTGTGATAAGGGAAGACTAGCAAGTGGATAAGAGTTTAGTCCATCAAAGGGATTGTACTCTAAGTTCCTTTTATGGAGAAGGGAAGACTAGCTATGTTGGTGTTGTAATCATCCTAAGGGAGACTGTACCTTTGGTTTAGTGAAATCTCAAGTAGTTTCTTAGGGACTAGATGTAGGACTAAGAAAGAAAATGCCAAACCAGGATAAATCTCTCATGCACTTGTGTGTTTGTGAATGTGTCTATTTCCACCATTAACTAACTCTAACAATCTCGTTTAAGTTTATTTTTAAGCTGCAAAAACATTTTATCAATCTACTCAAACCCCCTTCTACGCTTCCTAGCTGGGCAACAACTACCACAGCAAAGTCATCCCACCACGAAGCCCAGTCAGTGGGGCAATGCCCCTCAAGCATCTCCTAGCAGGAGCTTGAGAAGCTCCACTTAGAAGTTTAGAGTTTGTCGAGCTCCCACAGATGGGAGAATTGTTTCTTCTTTGTCAAGTCTAAGGGCAATTTTCCCTTCCCGACTTACTGGACTGAGAAGGTGCCCAAGAGTAGTTTGTTAGGGTCGAGGTTTGCTATCCTTATTCTCCCTCAAGTGGCGAATCTTTTTAAAGGAGAGTGGTCGGCCCATCACCTCTTAATCAAGACTAACCTTGAAGTAGTTGGATGAAGCTGATGATCAGTCCATCTCCATATAAATATTTACATATTATATATATTTTTGGTGATTAACAAAATCCTGAAAATTGTTGACTAACACTATTTTCTGAAGCTTGTCAACAGGAGTCAAATAAAACAAATTCAGTAAGTTATTTACACTCATTTTTATTAGAAGACAATTACATTTGATTTGCTTAAGTCTACATCGACTACTATTATAAGTTCACAACAATTACTATTTTGTTATTACATCAATGTCACTTAAACAATGACTACGTCTTTAAAACATCGATTTCGGTTCAACATTGATTTCATTTAGAATATCGACTTCACTTAAACATCGACTTCATACAAACATCGATTTTGGTTCAACATCGATTTTAGTTGAACATCGATTTCATTCAAACATCAATTTTGGTTCAACATCGATTTCATTTAGAATATCGACTTCATACAAATATCGATTTTGGTTCAACATCGATTTCATTCAAACATCGATTTTGGTTCAACATCAATTTTATTCAGAACATCGACTTCATTCAAACATCGATTTCGGTTCAACATCAATTTCATTTAGAACATCGATTTCACTTAAACATCGATTTCATTCAAACATCGATTACGGCTCAACAACAATTTCACTTAAACATTGATTTTATTCAAACAACGACTATGGTTCAACATCGACTTCACTTAGAACATCGATTTCACTTCAACATCGATTTCATTTCTACATCGATTATATTTCAACATAGATTATGGTCACATTTCAACATCGATTTCTCAACAACATCGATTCCATTTCAACAATGACTACACTCACAACAACTCACTTGAACATCATTTGTGTTTGGACATCGACTGCCATCTTACATAAATTGTCTTTAAACATCGGCTTTCCTTTTACAACGATTGTGTTTTAGACAGTTGATGGATATTATTATAATAATCATTCTACATAGTCTTGAATATATTTTATCTTTCATGATATTCAAATTTATTTTTCGAATCACTCTGCATTTCAAATCTTCCCACAAACAATGACGTGCCCTGTGCATTCTAACATCTATCATTTCAGGTACAATATATATGCATGACATCTCTTTTGGACTACCATTTTCATATCACGTAAAGTAAAGCTTTAAAGACTGACAGAATGAAGTTTCCTCTTTGGTATATCCTTCTAAAGCATGACTACTGACGTTGACTGACAGTTTAGACACATTTAAGATGTCTATACTCCAACATTTATTGTGTGCAAGTTTTCGGTAGTCACACACGTTACAACGTTGGACTTGTCACGTTAACAGAAGCAAAGAGGATATCCAGATAATATTTCTCTCTGTATGTGTCTATCCCAGCATTTAATGACTGCAGGTTTTCCTGATTTCTACATTGGACCAGACACATCTAACGTGCTTCAAGATGAGAGGCAACAGACACTTCAACAGATACTTCCTCAAGAGAAGATAAATAGAAGTCAGTTGACTTCATGAAGAATAACTTTTTCGAAGAACAGAAAGTAGAAGAGCTTGATCCTTCATTCAAAGTCTCCTGCTCTTCGCTCTCCAGAAAGCAATTGTCTTCTAGTCTTTGAGAGATTGTTGTAGATCTGAGAGACCTTCATTCTGTGTAATTCTGTTGTCTCTCAGATTGCGCCTCATATCAAGCATTTGCTAGCCATCATCTCCTTACTCTTCTTGAGTGCTCCTCTTCGTGTATGAAGAGAGGACCTGCTATGGAGTGGGTGTTTGCTTCCCTTCTGTAAGAAGGAAGACCTGTTGTATCAGGTGGTGTTTGCCTCTTCGTGTAGTGAAGAGAAGGCCAGCTGCTGCTGGATGTGTAAGTGTTCTTAAGGGGGACTGTACCCTTACTTAGTGGAATCCCAAGTCATTGCTTGGGGACTGGACGTAGGACTCCTTGTGATAGGAGATCTGAACCAGGATAAATTTTTGTTGTTCTTGTGATTATTTTCATTCTGTCTCCATTACTTACTAACTCTAATATTTGAGTTTAGTGTCTTCTGTCAAAGTAATCTTTTTAACAGGAATATTTATAGAAGTAATTTTTAGCAATCTATTCACCCCCTCTCTGGGCTTGCAACTTGGTCCACAAGTGGTATCAGAGCCAAGTCTCTTCAAGAAGAAGATCTCACGATCTGAAGAGCAAAGATAAATGGCAGCCTAAGGATATGCTGAAGGACAATCAGTCAACCGGCCTCCTCTGTTCAATGGAGAAGACTACAACTATTGGAAGACAAGAATGGAGTTCTTTCTTCAAGGTCTAGATTATCAGTTGTGGACCATAATAGAAGAAGGAGATCTGATAATTCCAAACTCCAAAGAAAATTGGACAGATGCAAACAAGAAACATATGTCTCAAAACAGCAAGGCAAAAAGCATACTGTGCTGTTCACTAAGCAACAAGGAGTTCAACAAGATATCAGCATGCAAATCAGCCAAAGAAAAATGGAACAAGCTGAAACTCACATATGAAGGAACATAGAAGGTAAGAGAAACCATGATAGATATACTAGTAACACAATATGAGAAATTTCAAATGCATTCAGGAGAGTCCATCTCTCAAATGTACAGTAGGTTTACAAACATCACAAATGGCCTAGCTGGGCTAAGCAAATGGTATGAGACATGAGACATGAGATATGAGACATGGTAAGAAAAATTCTTAGATCCCTACCAACTACATGGACTCTGAAGGTTACAGCTATAGAAGAAGCAAATGATCTCAAGACAGTGTCTCTTGAAAAACTGATTGGGTCTCTAATGGCTCATAAGATAAACATGGAAAGGCTGGGAGAATCCTCCAGTAGGAAAAAGCACAACAATGCCCTCAAGGCTATAGAAAACATTTCTGAAGGGGAATCAGACAGTGAAAGGAGTGAAGAAAATAGTGAAGATGAAGAAGCCTTACTCTCCAGACGACTACAACAAATTCTAGCTAAAAAGAAATATTAGTTAGGAAGAAGGTACTTCAAGCAAGGCAAAGAGTTCAAAAGACCTGAAGGCAAAGAATTTAAAAGATCTGAGTTTATCTGTTATGAATGTAAGAAGCCTGGATATCTCAAGGCTGAGTGTCTGAAACTTAAGAAGGTAGAATTCAAGAAAAAGGACAATACCAAGAAATTTAAGAAATATAAGAAGAAAGCTATGGCTGCTCTATGGAACAATGAAAGTGACACAGACAGTGAATCAAGCTCCAGGGAAGAAGAAGAAGAAAAGGCCAACTTAGCATTTATGGCAAAGATCGACAATAAGGTAACTTCAGACTCTTTTTTTACTTCATGTAATGAATTTGATTCAGATAGTCTAGAAGAAGCATTCAATGAACTATATAGTAAATATAAAGATGTATGTAAACAATTAAAATCAATCAAGAAAAATTATGCATGCCTTGAAATAACCAATTCAGATTTAAAATCAGAAACTGAACAATTGGAGAAACAAATTGTAGAGCTCAAAAGAAGAAATGAGTTGTTATGTGAAGATGTAAAAATTAAGTATGAAAAAATATTAAGTTTGGAAAGCCAGGAAACCATAAGCAAACTTAAGAGTGAAATTAATGTATTAACAAAAGACAACGAATATCTAACATACACAATTGAAAAGTTAACTAATGGAAGATCTTCATTAATACTAAGAGGCGCAAGAAGATCAGATAGGAAGAAATATGGAATTGAGTATACTCCACCAGACAATGAAGAAACAGTCATACATCCCAAAATATATCCAATGCCAAGATTTATAGCTGAACAAAATCATAATTATAAAACAAACACAAATAAAAATAATAAGCCAAACAAAACAATAAACAATATTTTCTGTTGCACTCACTGTAACAAATTGGGTCATACAAAAATTACATGTACAACTAAACATTTAAAGTGGATTCCGAAAAGAAACTCTGTAGAAGCTAACCAATCATGACCCAAAAGAACTTGGGTACCTAAATTTTATTGATTTATTACATGGAAGTCTTAGAGCATCAAAGTGGTACCTGGACAGTGGTTGCTCAAGGCATATGACAGGAAATAAAAAACCATTCTCATTTATCAAAAATGAAGAAGGAACAGTAACATATGGAGACAATGGTAAAGGTACAGTCATTGGTTGTGGAACAATTGAGATCAAGGACAAGACTTTAATAGAAGATGTTCTCTGTGTCGAAAGACTCAAGCACAACTTGATCAGTATCAGTCAGCTATGCGACAAAGGTCATCAAATCAAGTTTTAAGAATCTAAATGCCTAATCATCAAGGACGGAACAACAATCTTTGGAGCCTGCAGAGAAAGAAATCTGTATGTACTACATTTAGAAGATTTGAAAAGTCAAGACATTTGTTTGGTAGCTAGCAAAGAGTAAAATGCTGAACTATGGCACAGAAGACTAGGACATGCCAGTTTGGATGGAATCAGAAAACTTATCAAATATGATCTAGTGGAAGGTCTACCCAAGACGAACTCAAGACTGGATAACATCTGTGAACCCTGTGCAAAAGGAAAACATGCAAAATCCTCCTTCAAGTCCAAGACAATTGTCACTACCTCTAAACCTCTAGAATTGCTTCATATGGACCTATTCAGACTAATGAGAACTACAAGTTTAGGAGGAAAGAATTTTGGATTTGTTATTGTTGATGATTTTTCTAGATACACGTGGGTATCATTTCTTGAACACAAAGATGACTCCTTTGATAGTTTTGTAAAGTTCAGCAAGTTAGTTTAGAAGGATAAAAAGTTCAGTATCAAAAGTATTCGATCAGATCATGGAGGAGAATTTCAGAATGATAGGTTTGCAGAATTCTGTGATGATCTAGGAATTGAACACAACTTCTCAGCACCAAGAACATCATAGCAAAATGGAGTAGTTTAGAGGAAGAATAGAACACTACTGGATATGGTAAGAACTATGTTATCTGAATACAACCTTCCAAGATATTCTTGGGCAAAAGCAATTAATACAGCTTGCTACATAATCAATAGAGCTATGATCAGACCCATTCTAAAGAGAACAACATATGAACTATTCAAGCAGAAGAAACCTAAGATCAACCATCTCAAAATATTTGGATGCCCATGCTTCATTCATAACAATGGTAAGTTAGATCCCAAATCAGATGAATGTATTTTTATGGGTTACACCTCTAAACCCAAAGAATATAGAGTTTTCAATAAAGAAGTTTATTGATTGAACAAACTGTACATGTTATTTTTTATGAATCTAACCCTTCCTTGAGAAAGGAAATTGTTAGTGATGATGAAGATACATAAAATCTTTGCAAGAAGCTGAAGGAAGCATCCATCAAAGATAATGAGGATCCACCCCTGGAAGAACTGCGACAAAAATATATTACTCATGATGATCTTTCTAGGGAATGAAGATATAAAAAGGATCATCCAAAAGATAACATAATTGGAAATCCATCTGTTGGGGTAAGAACTAGAGGTAATGTCATTCCTTGTGATTATCTAGCATTTGTATCTCAAATAGAGCCAAAGACAGTCAATGAAGCACTAATTGATGAATCTTGGATTCTAGCCATGCAAGATGAACTAAACCAGTTCAAGAGAAATCAAGTTTGGTCCCTTGTTCCTAGACCATCAGATCATCCTGTGATTGGCACCAAATGGGTGTTCAGAAACAAATTGGATGAAGCTGGTGTTATTACTAGAAACAAGGCTAGACTGGTTGCTCAATGCTATTCTCAAGAGGAAGGCACAGACTTTGATGAAACCTATGCACCAGTTGCTAGACTTGAGGCTATTATAATTTTGCTTGCTTATGCATCTGCACTAGATTTAAAACTTTTTCAAATAGATGTAAAATCAGCTTTTTTGAATAGTGTTATAAAGGAGGAAGTCTATGTAGAACAACCTCTTGATTTTGATGATTTAGATTATCCTAATCATATTTTTAAATTACATAAAGCTTTATATGGTTTAAAACAAGCACCTAGAGCTTGGTATGAAAGACTTAGTACATTTCTATTAAACCATGATTTTATTAGAGGAAAAGTAGATAGCACTCTATTTATTAAATCTAGTGCCAGAAATATATTAATTGTACAAATTTATGTAGATGCTATTATTTTCGGATCCACTGATGAATCTTTGTGCAAGTATTTTGAAAAACTAATGTAGGGAGAATTCGAAATGAGCATGATGGAAGAACTTAACTACTTTCTTGGACTTAAAATTAAGCAAAGCAATGAAGAAACTCACATCAATCAAATCAAATACACCAAGGAACTATTAAAGAAATTTAGATTTGAGAATGCCAAACCACTATTTACTCCCATGAGCACATCAACCAGGTTAGATAATGATCTAGAAGGTAAGAAGGTAGATCAGAAACTCTACAGAGGTATGATTGGTTCATTGGTCTATCTAACTGCAAGTAGACCTGATATTTTATTTAGTGTATGCATGTGTGCAAGATGTCAATCTGATCCTAAAGAATCACACTTGATCTCAGTAAAAAGAATTTTTAGATATTTATCTTATACTCACAACTTAGGTCTATGGTATCCTAAAACCTATGAAACAAATTTAATTGGATACTCAGATGCTGATTATGATGGATGCAAAGTGGATAGAAAAAGCATCAGTGGTTGTTGTCAATTTCTTGCAGGATGCTTGATATCATGGTCTTCAAAGAAACAAAACTCAGTAGCTTTATCAACAACTGAAGCTGAATATGTAGCCACTGGGAGCTGTTGTACACAACTCATTTGGATCAAACAACAACTTGAAGATTATAGACTACACATCAAGACCATTCCACTATTATGTGACAACACCAGTGCTATCAATCTCACCAAGAAACTTGTACAGCACTCGAGGACTAAGCATATTGAGGTTAGATATCATTTTATTCGAGATCATGTAGCAAATGATAATATTAACATTTCATTTGTAAATACTCAAAATCAATTAGCAGACATCTTTACAAAAGCCATACCTGAAGAGAGATTTACTTCTCTGAGACGGGAATTAGGTATGTGCAATTTGTAGTAGATTTATCTGTGTATAACTGAAATAAAATAATCTATTTCAGAACAAGTTTTAACTCTCCCCTCTTTATTTAAATAAATCTATTCGCTTTTGTGCTATCGTCATCCTCTATTTTGTCGTCTTATGCAATTAATGCTCCACCTTTTCGACAATCACTTTATCTATCTCTACTACGAAGGCAACTCATCCCTCACCGATTCTCTCTCTCTTATCTTGCCCTTTCGACTCCGAGGTCTGCAAAACCCTCCATCGACTCTGGAATCCTTCTTCCCATTTTCAAAGGATTTGAGTCTTCTCTCTAAATTTCTTGAGGGTTTTACTCCTCTCCCATTCACGATTCTTCAGAACCTTCCCTTGTAATTTTCCATGGCCGCTTCTGGTAGTTCCAGTAGCTTGGGAGGCTACAATGCCGCCTTCCTCACGATGGAATAGCTCAAGAGATTTCAAGCAGTGAAGATCAAGATTTGTGGGAACAAGGCAGTTGATTTGGCAGATTTAGAGAAGCATGGTATGGTAAGTGTGATTGAAGCCCTACAGAGGATGAAATGGACAGAGGTTTGTACAGTTTCCAAACCCAGTTATCCGCATTTGGCCAAAGCTTTCTACACCTATCTGTAGTCTGAAGAAGATGGGTCTCTCACCTCCCTTGTCAAAGGTAAGCCCATTCATATCACTCATGATCTGTTGGAAAGATTGTTTGGTGTCTCTAAGGTAGGCCACAGTTTGATTAGCTCCATAGATATTCATGCCAAAGGCCTAGGGATTATTGGAACTAAATATAAGCTCAGGGACGGAAAAATGGATATCAATCAGTTTAATGCTTTCAATAGGCTACTGCACTTTATTGTATGTCAAATACTAGTACCTGCAGTGCCACCTTTTCTTCATGCACAAAAGGAGATGCAGATGTCATGTTTTGGGTTGTGCAAAATCAGAGTGTGAATATGGCGCATATTATGGTTGAGAAGATGAAGTCTGCCACTAAACTCATTTGGGACAAGAAGAACAAGTTAGCAGTCTCCCTTCCCTATGCTCATTTGCTTACCAGAATTTTTAGACACTTTGAAATTGATTTGGAAGGAGAATTGTTGGAGAAAATGGGACAGCCCATCAAAACCAGAAACTTAAAGAAGAGTGGTTCTTCTCTCACAGCTAATATTTGGTCAAAGACTTCCATGGCTGAAGGAGAAGCCATCATTAGAGACACTTCTATCACTGAAGCTCCATCTGTTCAAGAATATGAGAATGTAGTTAGAGATGATGAACCTGTGGCATCCACATTATCTGAACGAAGGATTGAAGATATAGCTCCTGAACACATTGAGCCCTTTGGGCAACAAGTTGAAGGTGAAGTGCCTGTGCCTATACTTGTCACTCCTGTTATACAGGAAACTCTTGGCAGCACTATTGGAGAAGATGTTGCTCATACTGAGGGGGAGCGTATAGAAATTGAAGACTCACTTAATGCTCCAGTTGATGTAACTACTGTTGAAGAAGAGCATGTAGAAGTTATTCCAGATGATGTGCCTCAAGGTCATTTAGAAGAAGTTCATTTGGAAGATGCTTCTGCTGTCACGCCCCCAATTTTATTTTAGCAGTAGGATAAATTGGGAGACGCGACGAACAAGCAAGCATTCAAAAGCTATAGACCAATAGCTTTTACAAATAGGGCCCACAATGCAATAATCAAAATTTCTTCCTTTATTTATCAAAATGAATATTACAACCTCCAATGTCAAATGAAACACTCCTTGCTAACCAATCTATCTATCTCTCAAAGAAAGGGGAAAATTTACATTAATGACCAATCTAAATAAAAATAGGAATGGACTCTCTAAGTGTACTCCACGCTCGACGCACAAGTCCCATCATTTAGCTTTACCTTCACTACCTGAAATGTTAAAGAGAGCAAGAATGAGCGCACTCGCCCAGTAGGATTTACATCTTCCAGCAATGATATAAGTATTTACATTTTAAAAGGTAAAAGGTATGAACATGATATGTACAATGCAATTAAAACGGCGACAGTAACACGTGTGCAGTGTATCATGCAAGATTGTGAGATCAAGAGATGTAAAGATCAATCTAGCAATAAGGTTGTACTCAAGAGTTCAAGATATTGTGAACAATGATCTAGCAAGATGGTAACTTCATGAACAAGAGCAAGATAGCATGTAACAAGATGGCCATTTCACTAGCAAGCATTTTTAGTAACCCACTCGAAGCACTCCACAAGAATATCACACATGATCTACTGGTGCCTCATGCAAGTACGTCCTTCAGCCACTCGGGTTAAGGACCAGCACACAGTAGCAGGTAACAAGCAAGTAAGTTTATCATGTGTAATAAGTACGTGCCATGCCAAGCACCAATCATGATTCTACACCACGCCAGGCACACGACTTTGTTAGGGGATCGACCTAACAATCAACTCCTGGGGTAACGAACATCTTTGGGAAAACTGGGCAATCAACACCTTGGGGTAAACAAGACTTTGTCGGGGGTGAATCCGACAATCACACCCATAGGTAACAGGACTTTGCCAGAATCTCCAGGACCAGATACGGGCCCTCAGTCAGGTTCTTATTGCGCAACACTGGCATGTGTCCCAATGAGCCCGTCGCCTCATGGGTGACAAGAACGAGTTTTGAGTCCATGACTCCAATATAGTTAATGTACATCAAGAATGGATCACAAGAAGGCAATGTGTGTCAATAAGGATAGATTGGTCGAGAAAGTTCAAGACTATCACGTCAATAGTAATGATTATCGAGAGTGTCATGTCAATAATGATCTAGAGTTCAAGGGTACGTTGGGAATATCAACTCAAGAGTTCAATCTGGAAGCATAACGACACATTTACATAGATTCTATCTTTAATAACTTGGTTTCATTTGTTATACTCGATCACTCAGAGAAAGTCAAGATGAGGAGAGAAAGATCTCGTCAAGAATGCCGAGAGAGAAGAGATACGTGCACACTAACTTTCAGTTACTTCATTGGTACAACCTGCTCGTCGGCCATGTGAGAATCCATGGTCAGAGGAGACTTATGGAGGCCTTGGTCAAGAGGTCACTAGTCCGGCAGAAGGAATATCCGACGGAGAGTTCACCACAAGCCAAGAAGGGGCTTTCCTATCGTGCTAGAGTGTATGTGCATGCCGCGCGTGAGAATCACTCAAGTGCGTGTGTGAATCCGATTATGGAAACTCCAGTTATAGAAACTTCATTTATGGAAACTCCATGCTTGGAAAGTATCATGAGTGCTAAATCAGGAAACACTAATCATGCATGACCAATTTTAGCCAGTATCATTGTATGTTTAGCATGTTCGGTAACAAGGCAAGAACGTAAATAATCGGTAGGTAGAGAGCATGATCATGAACTTAAGATCAATTAAAAATCATGTGAACATATTTTAACTTTAATATGGATTGTTAAATGCATGATAATACTTTCTATAACCTTCCTAGAATAGATCAAACTCACACATGCAAGGAACAACACAAAATGACGAAAACCGAGATGTATGTCCCTTAGAAGGTAAATACAGTCCCATCCCTTCACTTCGTTAGGTCATAACTCATTGATTTTTATTCAAATATCACACATGAATATAGCATGTTGAAGCCCTTTGAATGAGGAATCCAGCAAAGAAAATAGCTCGTCAATCCGAGGTCCATAGAAAACGTTATGGCCAATTAAGTGGACATAGGCAGAAGGCGACACATTGCATGTCGCCTTCAGAACATGAAGGCGACCATCATCTTGTCACCTTTTGAAGAAGACCACAAAACTGCCTGATTTTTGGTATGGGTCACGACCATGATGTTGTTGCATTCTGGTAGCGACGTGTCGACCTGTCGCCACTTGCATATGACGTTTGGGTTGCTTTTTCTACCTATTTTCAACTCCAACTTGGATTAGGTTTGACACCTATGGGTTTGAAAAATTAAAACAAATGTTAGGGTGATCCAAATCGGGTGAAACCACCTTTGTTAGTTAGATTACTTCTGATACTTTGTACAATAGAAAATAATCGAGAAACAAATGTTGTTTGATTGGGTAATAAAACATATTGTGACTGACTACGTGATTTTGACATAGTGTTCATTTTTGGGATCATACTCTCAATACAGTCAACTAAAATTGAAGAAACTAGTACCAAATGAAAGTAGACTCATAAGGTAACAAGTTCTATGTTGAACACTCGGTCCAAAAATGACTCCACAAAGAGGTATGGAACTCATAAGACAAGTTAAGGTTAAATCACGACAGTACAACGTCAAGATCATGCAAGATTTAATTCATGAAACTCTCAAGATAAAAATTGGGGAAAATAGTAAAAACATGATCTATACATATGAATGCAAGCATGGATGAGTTTAATTAGAGTTTGACATGGAGATGACCTACCTTTTAGGTGAAAGAAAGTCGTGCTCCCCGAAAACCCTAGTTTTGACAGTAGTGCAAAGATCTTCTTAATATGTCCAACATACTACGTACAAATTGGGCAAAATAGTTGCATCTGAAAGTAGACTAGAAGGGCTTTCTATGGGTATATTATTTGCTTGATTTGATCAAGATTTTACTAACCTTTGGTGATGATCAATTTGAGTCTTGTGTGCTGGTCGGTGTAGATCTGAGTTGGGAAGAGCACGAGGTTCTCCTTGCTCCAGCCTTCTCCTCGAGATCTCCAGCCACCATAGCCTCCAAGCACGCCTCCAATAACCCTAGGGGTCATCCCATGGGAGAGAGAGACTTTATTTATAGAGAGAGGGGTCTTTAGTTGCCTAATTAGATTAGGAAACTTTTAGGGACGAACTTGGGTGTATCCTTCCTCAAATTGGAGATTTCTCTCCCCAATTATGATTAAATTGATATAGAAACTTATTTTAGGTTGTAACCACAAATTGGGCTCAATTTGAAGTCCAATAAGTATGTATTGGATGATTATTTAACCTTTTAATCTTGATTAGTTAAGATTTAGAAATTTTGAGATTATTTTTCTAGTTGAATTTATTTGTGGCCCAAAATATATATTATGGCCCGATTCCTTCATTGGGTTGTCAATACCCAATGTTTGAAGTCCATCCATAATTTTTATTTTAATTTATGACCCCTTTATGTATATGTGATAATGGTTTTTCGACTTATTCCTTAATTAAGATAATAAGTCACAATAATTCTTAAACTCAAATCAAAAGATTTTTATTGGCCCAAATTTCTTTATGAGTCACTAGAGAATAATATTTAAAGTCTAACCATGATTTTTATGAAATTTTTAGATGTATTTTTACATCTGGGATAATGGTGCGCACGTATTTAACTAGTTTTAAATTATTAAGTGGTCATATTTTCTATTTATCTCTAATTTTCAATTACTGAAATTATCGGGATGCTACATCCTCCCCCACTTAAAATAATTTGGTCCCCAAATTCATAAGACAATTTCTTCTTTCTAAACTGCGTCAAATCTCCCCCACTTGAGATATGCATGTAGAGGAAATTTTTTAAGTAGATTGCTTCGAGGTTATTGTATTGGTATGAATATATTAATTCTTATCAATTATTACTTGATCAATAGGAGAAGACGATACTAACGAGGAGAATCAGAAGAAGCACCAAGATTACATGATGCTTGTGATGTCATTGTGAGTAGATCGACCTCATGCCGCTCTGCCCCTTCTATTCTTCCAAGAGCGTTCCTTTCCTGTTGTTGCATGAAGCCAGCCTTGATGTTGAGATGCCTTCTTTTTCAATTGAGAGCAACCACTGATCTGGTGGCCCATACCGCCACATCGCAGACAATCCCCCATCTTTCTCCAGCACTCCTCGGTCTTATGTCCCATTCGACTTCAGTGCCAACACTTCTCTTTGAATGGTTGGATTGCGTTCTGTGGTTGATCTCCTCTCTTAGGCTTCTTATTCTTTAAGTGACACTCGTCTTTATTTAACCTCTTCTTAGGGCTTTTGGGTTGATAATCCTTGAAGTTAATGGGTTGTCCTTCCATTGGGGTGGACTTCCCATCATCTTCTTTGGTCATTTCTATGGCGTCTTCTACTAATTGAGCTCGTTTCACCATCTCGTTGTAAACTTGAATGTCCATTGATGCCAATAGGGGAATAAATGCTGGATTTAATCCATTTAGGAATCTTTTTGCCTTCATCTTCTCGATACCGACTAAGTGTGGTGCATAGCAAGACAACCTAGCAAATTGGGCTTCATACTCCGCTATTGATGATCCTTCCTGTTTAAGAGCAGCGAATTCCACAGCTTTCTTCTCACAAACCCTTTCAGAGAAATATTTATTGTTGAAGTGTTCTATGAATTCAGCCCAAGTAGTAGGAGTATCAGGCAATGTAGCTTTGGTGGCCTTCCACCAGGCCCTTGCATCGCGTTCTAGTTGAAAAGTGGCCAATAAGACCCTCTCTTGGTCCGTGCACTGCATTACATCGAACATCCATTCCATCTCTTGCATCCAGTTTTCAGTCTCCTCAGGGTCAGGAGATCCATCAAACTTAGGAGGATCCATTCCTCGAAAATTCCTATGTAACTCTCCTCCCCTGACACGAGCTCCACCATGTGCGACTTGTTGCAAGGCCTGCGCCAACTCATGTATTGTGTTATGCATATCGCGGCATTGGCTACGCCTGGCTGCCATCTCCAAGAATGTTTAGGATACTGAGAGAAGATTAATAGTTAGTTATAGTCTAAGTTATTCTTTGTGAATATGAATTTATTAACTTTTGAACTATTCTAACCACGGGCTCTACCCATCTCACTAGGTACTAATAAGAGACCTAGCTTACTGCTAGACACAAATAGTGTAGGAACCTAGATCCTCACAACATGATCCTTTAACATAGGGCCATAACTTACCCTCTAATGTATCCTAGGACTTTAGAAAGCCTAGGCTCTGATACCACTCTGTCACTCCCCCAATTTTATTTTAGCAGCGGGATAAATTGGGAGACGCGACGAACAAGCAAGCATTCAAAAGCTATAGACCAATAGCTTTTAAAAATAGGGCCCACAATGCAATAATCAAAATTTCTCCCTTTATTTATCAAAATGAATATTACAACCTCCAATGTCAAATGAAACACTCCTTGCTCACCAATCTATCTATCTCTCAAAGAAAGGGAAAATTTACATTAATGACCAATCTAAATAAAATAGGAATGGACTCTCTAAGTGTACTCCACGCTCGACCCACAAGTCCCTTCATTTAGCTTTACCTTCACTACCTGAAATGTTAAAGAGAGTAGGTATGAGCACACTCGCCTAGTAGGATTTACATCTTCCAGCAATGATATAAGTATTTACATTTTAAAAGCTAGAAGGTATGAACATGATATGTACAATGCAATTAAAACGACGGTAGTAACACGTGTGCAGTGTATCATGCAAGACTGTGAGATCAAGAGATGTAAAGATCAATCTAGCAATAAGGTTGTACTCAAGAGTTCAAGATATTGTGAACAATGATCTAGCAAGATGGTAACTTCATGAACAAGAGCAAGATAGCATGTAACAAGATGGCCATTTCACTAGCAAGCATTTTTAGTAACCCACTCGGAGCACTCCACAAGAATATCACGCAGGATTTACTGGTGCCTCATGCAAGTACGTCCTTCAGCCACTCGAGTTAAGGACCAGCACATAGTAGCAGGTAACAAGCAAGTAAGTTTATCATGTGTAACAAGTACGTGCCATGCCGAGCACCAATCATGATTCTACACCACGTCAGGCACACGACTTTGTTAGGGGATCGACCTAACAATCAACTCCTGAGGTAACGAACATCTTTGGGAAAACTGGGCAATCAACACCTTGGGGTAAATAAGACTTTGTCGGGGGCAAATCTGACAATCACACCCATAGGTAACAGGACTTTGCCAGAATCTCCAGGATCAGATTCGGGCCCTCAGCCAGGTTCGTATTGCGCAACACTGGCATGTGTCCCAATGAGCCCGTCGCCTCATGGGTGACAAGAACGAGTTTTGAGTCCATGACTCCAATATCATTAATGTACTTCAAGAATGTATCACAAGAAGGCAATGTGTGTCAATAAGGATAGATTGGTCGAGAAAGTTTAGGACTATCATGTCAATACTAATGATTATCGAGAGTGTCATGTCAATAATGATATAGAGTTCAAGGGTACGTTGGGAATATCGAGTCAAGAGTTCAATCTGGAAGCATAACGACACATTTACATAGATTCTATCTTTAATAACTTGGTTTCATTTGTTATACTCGATCACTCAGAGAAAGTCAAGATGAGGAGTGAAAGATCTCGTCAAGAATGCCGAGAGCGAAGAGATACGTGCACACGAACTTCTGGTTACTTCATTAGTACAACCTACTCGTCGGCCATGTGGGAATCCATGGTCAGAGGAGACTTACAGAGGCCTTGTTCAAGAGGTCACTATTCCAGCAGAAGGAATATCCGACGGAGAGTTCACCACAAGCCAAGAAGGGGCTTTCCTATCGTGCTAGAGTGTATGTGCATGCCGCGCGTGAGAATCACTCAAGTGCGTGTGTGAATCCGATTATGGAAACTCCAGTTATAGAAACTTCATTTATGGAAACTCCATGCTTGGAAAGTATCATGAGTGCTAAATCAGAAAACACTAATCATGCATGACCAATTTTAGCAAGTATCATTGTATGTTTAGCAAGTTCGGTAACAAGGCAAGAACGTAAATAATCGGTAGGTAGATAGCATGATCATGAACTTAAGATCAATTAAAAATCATGTGAACATATTTTAACTTTAATATGAGTTGTTAAATGCATGATAATACTTTCTATAACCTTTCTACAATAGATCAAACTCACACATGCAAGGAACGACACAAAATGACGAAAACTGAGATGTATGCCTCTTAGAAGGCAAATGCAGTCCCATCCCTTCACTTCCTTAGATCATAACTCATTGATTTTTTATTCAAATATCACACATGAATATACCATATTTAAGCCCTTTGAATGAGGAATCCAGCAAAGAAAACAGCTCATCAATCCGAGGTTTGTAGAAAAAGTTATGGCCGATTAAGTGGACATAGGCAGAAGGCGACACATTGGCTGTCGCCTTCAGAACATGAAGGTGACCATCATCTTGTCGCCTTCTAAAGAAGACCACGAAACTGTCTAATTTTTGGTATGGGTCATGACCATGATGTTGTTGCATTCTGGTAGCGACGTGTCGACCTGTCGCCATCTGCATATGACATTTGGGTTGCTTTTTCTACCTATTTCTAACTCCAACTTGGATTGGGTTTGACATCTATGGGTTTGAAAAATGAAAACAAATGCTAGAGTGATCCAAATTGGGTGAAACCACCTTTGTTAGTTAGATTACTTCTAATACTTTGTACAACAGAAAATAATCGAGAAACAAAGGTTGTTTGACTGGGTAATAAAACATATTGTGACTGACTATGTGATTTTGACATAGTGTTCATTTTTGGGATCATACTCTCAATACGGTCAACTAAAATTGGAGAAACTAGTACCAAATGAAAGTAGACTCATAGGGTAACAAGTTCTATGTTGAACACTCAGTCCAAAAATGACTCCACAAAGAGGTATGGAACTCGTAAGACAAGTCAAGGTTAAATCACGACAGTACATCATCAAGATCATGCAAGATTTAATTCATGAAACACTCAAGATAAAAATTGGGGAAAATAGTAAAGACATGATCTATACATATGAATGCAAGTATGGACGAGTTTAATTAGAGTTTGACATGGAGATGACCTACCTTTTAGGTGAAAGAAAGTCGTGCTCCCCGAAAATCCTAGTTTTGGCAGTAGTGCAAAGATCATCTTAATATGTCCAACACACTACGTACAATTGGGCAAAATAGTTTCATCTGAAAGTAGACTTGAAGGGCTTTCTATGGGTATATTATTTTATTGATTTGATCGAGATTTTACTAACCTTTCGTGATGATCAATCTGACTCTTGTGTGTAGGTCGCTGTAGATCTGAGTTGGGAAGAGCACGAGGTTCTCCTTGCTCCAGCCTTCTCCTCGAGATCTCCAGCTACCATAGCCTCCAAGCCCGCCTCCAATAACCCTAGGGGTTGTCCCATGGAAGAGAGAGACTTTATTTATAGAGAGAGGGGTCTTTAGTTGCCTAATTAGATTAGGAAACTTTTAGGGACGAATTTGGGTGTATCCTTCCTCAAATTGGAGATTTCTCTCCCCAATTCATAATGAAATTGATATAGAAACTTATTTTAGGTTGTAACCATGAATTGAGCTTAATTTGATGTCCAATAAGTATGTATTGGATGAGTATTTAACCTTTTAATCTTGATTAGTTAAGATTTTCAAATTTCGGGGTTATTTTTCTACTTGAATTTATTTGTGGCCCAAAATATATATTATGGCCCGATTCCTTCATTGGGTTGTCAATACCCAATGTTTGAAGTCCATACATAATTTTTATTTTAATTTATGACCCCTTTATGTATATGTGATAATGGTTTTTCGACTTATTCCTTAATTAAGATAATAAGTCACAATAATTCTTAAACTCAAACCAAAAGATTTTTATTGGCCCAAATTTCTTTATGAGTCACTAGAGAATAATATTTAAAGTCTAACCATGATTTTTACGAAATTTTTAGATGTATTTTTACATCTGGGATAATGGTGCGCACGTATTTAACTAGTTTTAAATTATTAAGTGGTCATATTTTCTATTTATCTCTAATTTTCAATTACTAAAATTCTTGAGATGCTACATCCTCCCCCACTTAAAATAATTTGGTCCCCAAATTCTGAGGACAATTTTTTCTTTCTAAACTGCGTCAAATCTCCCCCACTTGAGATTATGCAAGTAGAGGAAAATTTTCAAGTAGATTGCTTCGAGGTTATTATATTGGTATGAATATATTAATTCTTCTTAATTATTACTTGATCAATAGGAGAAGACGATACTAACGAGGAGAATAAGAAGAAGCACCAAGATTACATGATGCTTGTGATGTCATTGTGAGTAGATCTACCTTATGCCGCTCTGCCCCTTCTATTCTTCCAAGAGCGTTCCTTTCCTGTTGTTGCTTGAAGCCAGCCTTGATGTTGAGATGCCTTCTTCTTCAATTGAGAGCAAACACTGATCTGGTGGCCCATACTTCCGCATTACAGATAATCCCCCATCTTTCTCCAGCACTCCTCGGTCTTATGTCCCATTCGACTTTAGTGCCAACACTTCTCCTTGAATGGTTGGATTGCGTTCTATGATTGATATCCTCTCTTAGACTTCTTATTCTTTAAGTGACACTTGTCTTTATTTAACCTCTTCTTAGGGCTTTTGGGTTGATAATCCTTGAAGTTAATGGGTTGTCCTTCCATTGGGGTGGACTTCCCATCATCTTCTTTGGTCATTTCTATGGCGTCTTATACTAATTGAGCTCGTTTCACCATCTCATTGTAAACTTGAATGTCCATTGATGCCAATAGGGGAATAAATGCTGGATTTAATCCATTTAGGAATATTTTTGCCTTCATCTTCTCTATCCCGACTAGGTGTGGTGCATAGCAAGACAACCTAGCAAATTGGGCTTCATACTTCGCCACTGATGATCCTTCCTGTTTAAGAGCAGCGAATTCCACAGCTTTCTTCTCACAAACCCTTTCAGAGAAATATTTATTGTTGAAGTGTTCTATGAATTCAGCCCAAGTAGTAGGAGTATCAGGCAATGTAGCTTTGGTGGCCTCCCACCAGGCCCTTGCATCGCGTTCTAGTTGAAAAGTGGCCAATAAGACCCTCTCTTGGTCCGTGCACTGCATTACATTGAACATCCATTCCATCTCTTGCATCCAGTTTTCAGCCTCCTCGGGGTCAGGAGATCCATCAAACTTAGGAGGATCCATTCCTTGAAAATTCCTATGTAACTCTCCTCCCCTGACACGAGCTCCACCCTGTGCGACTTGTTGTAAGGTCTGCGCCAACTCATGTATTGTGTTATGCATATCGCGACATTGGCCACACCTGGCTGCCATCTCCAAGAATGTTTAGGATCCTGAGAGAAGATTAATAGTTAGTTATAGTCTAAGTTATTCTTTGTGAATATGAATTTATTAACTTTTGAACTATTCTAACCACGGGCTCTACCCATCTCACTAGGTACTAATAAGAGACCTAGCTTACTGCTAGACACAAATAGTGTAGGAACCTAGATCCTCACAACATGATCCTTTAACATAGGGCCATAACTTACCCTCTAATGTATCCTAGGACTTTAGAAAGCCTAGGCTCTGATACCACTCTATCACTCCCCCAATTTTATTTTAGCAGCGGGATAAATTGGGAGACGCGACGAACAAGCAAGCATTCAAAAGCTATAGACCAATAGCTTTTAAAAATAGGGCCCACAATGCAATAATCAAAATTTCTCCCTTTATTTATCAAAATGAATATTACAACCTCCAATGTCAAATGAAACATTCCTTGCTCACTAATCTATCTATCTCTCAAAGAAAGGGGAAAATTTACATCAATGACCAATCTAAATAAAAATAGGAATGGACTCTCTAAGTGTACTCCACGCTCGACGCACAAGTCCCATCATTTAGCTTTACCTTCACTACCTAAAATGTTAAAGAGAGCAGGTATGAGCGCACTCGCCCAGTAGGATTTACATCTTCCAGCAATGATATAAGTATTTACATTTTGAAAGCTAGAAGGTATGAACATGATATGTACAATGCAATTAAAATGGCGGTAGTAGCATGTGTGTAGTGTATCATGCAAGATTGTGAGATCAAGAGATGTAAAGATCAATCTAGCAATAAGGTTGCACTCAAGAGTTCAAGATATTGTGAACAATGATCTAGCAAGATGGTAACTTCATGAACAAGAGCAAGATAGCATGTAACAAGATGGTCATTTCATTAGCAAGCATTTTTAGTAACCCACTCGGAGCACTCCACAAGAATATCACGTAGGATCTACTGGTGCCTCATGCAAGTACGTCCTTTAGCCACTCGGGTTAAGGACCAGCACACAGTAGCAGATAACAAGCAAGTAAGTTTATCATGTGTAACAAGTACGTGCCATGACAAGCACCAATCATGATTTTGCACCACGCCAGGCACACGACTTTGTTAGGGGATCAACCTAACAATCAACTCTTGGGGTAACGAGCATCTTTGGGAAAACTGGGCAATCAACACCTTGGGGTAAACAAGACTTTGTCGGGGGTGAATCCGACAATCACACCCATAGGTAACAGGACTTTGCCAGAATCTCCAGGACCAGATACGGGCCCTCAGTCAGGTTCGTATTATGTAACACTAGCATGTGTCCCAATGAGCCCGTCGACTCATGGGTGACAAGAACGAGTTTTGAGTCCATGACTCCAATATCATTAATGTACTTCAAGAATGTATCACAAGAAGGCAATGTGTGTCAATAAGGATAGATTGGTCGAGAAATTTCATGACTATCATGTCAATAGTAATGATTATCGAGAGTGTCATGTCAATAATGATATAGAGTTCAAGGGTACGTTGGGAATATCAACTCAAGAGTTCAATCTGGAAGCATAACGACACATTTACATAGATTCTATCTTTAATAACTTGGTTTCATTTGTTATACTCGATCACTCAGAGAAAGTCAAGATGAGGAGAGAAAGATCTCGTCAAGAATGCCGAGAGAGAAGAGATACGTGCACACTAACTTTCAGTTACTTTATTGGTACAACCTGCTCGTCGGCCATGTGGGAATCCATGGTCAGAGGAGACTTATGGAGGCCTTGGTCAAGAGGTCACTAGTCCGGCAGAAGGAATATCCGACGGAGAGTTCACCACAAGCCAAGAAGGGGCTTTCCTATCGTGCTAGAGTGTATGTGCATGCCGCGCGTGAGAATCGCTCAAGTGAGTGTGTGAATCCGATTATGGAAACTCCAGTTATAGAAACTTCATTTATGGAAACTCCATGCTTGGAAAGTATCATGAGTGCTAAATCAGGAAACACTAATCATGCATGACCAATTTTAACAAGTATCATTGTATGTTTAGCAAGTTCGGTAATAAGGCAAGAACGTAAATAATCGGTAGGTAGAGAGCATGATCATGAACTTAAGATCAATTGAAAATCATGTGAACATATTTTAACTTTAATATGGGTTGTTAAATGCATTATAATACTTTCTATAACCTTCCTAGAATAGATCTAACTCACACATGCAAGGAACGACACAAAATGATGAAAACCGAGATGTATGCCCCTTAGAAGGTAAATGCAGTCCCATCCCTTCACTTCCTTAGGTCATAACTCATTGATTTTTTATTCCAATATCACACATGAATATAGAATATTTAATCCCTTTGAATGAGGAATCCAGCAAAGAAAACGGCTCGTCAATCCGAGGTCTATAGAAAACGTTATGGCTGATTAAGTGGACATACGCAGAAGGCGACACATTGCCTGTCGCCTTCAGAACATGAAGTCGACCATCATCTTGTCGCCTTCTGAAGAAGACCACAAAACTGCCTAATTTTTGGTATGGGTCGCAACCATGATGTTGTCGTGTTCTGGTAGCGACGTGTCGACCTGTTGCCATCTGAATATGACGTTTGAGTTACTTTTTCTACCTATTTCCAACTCCGACTTGGATTGGGTTTGACACCTATGGTTTTGAAAAATAAAAATAAATTCTAGGGTGATCCAAATTGGGTGAAACCACCTTTGTTAGTTAGATTACTTCTAATACTTTGTACAGTAGAAAATAATCGAGAAAGAAAGGTTGTTTGACTGGGTAATAAAACATATTGTGACTGACTACATGATTCTGACACAATGTTCATTTTTGGGATCATACTCTCAGTACGGTCAACTAAAATTGGAGAAACTAGTGCCAAATAAAAGTAGACTCATAGAGTAACAAGTTCTATGTTGAACACTCGGTCCAAAAATGACTCCACAAAGAGGTATGGAACTCGTAAGACAAGTCAAGGTTAAATTATGATAGTACAGCGTCAAGATCATGCAAGATTTAATTCGTGAAACTCTCAAGATAAAAATTGGGGAAAATAGTAAAAACATGATCTATACATATGAATGAAAGCATGGACGAGTTTAATTAGAGTTTGGCATGGAGATGACCTACCTTTTAGGTGAAAGAAAGTCGTGCTCCCCGAAAACCCTAGTTTTGACAGTAGTGCAAAGATCTTCTTAATATGTCCAACACACTGCGTACAAATTGGGAAAAATAGTTTCATCTGATAGTAGACTTGAAGGGATTTCTATGGGTATAATATTTGCTTGATTTGATCGAGATTTTACTAACCTTTGGTGATGATCAATCTGACTCTTGTGTGCAGGTCGCTGTAGATCCGAGTTGGGAAGAGCACGAGGTTCTCCTTGCTCCGGCCTTCTCCTCGAGATCTCCAGCCACCATAGCCTCCAAGCACGCCTCCAATAACCCTAGGGGTCGTCCCATGGGAGAGAGAGGCTTTATTTATAGAGAGAGGGGTCTTTAGTTGCCTAATTAGATTAGGAAACTTTTAGGGACGAATTTGGGTGTATCCTTCCTCAAATTGGAGATTTCTCTCCCCAATTCATGATGAAATTGATATAGAAACTTATTTTAGGTTGTAACCATGAATTGGGCTCAATTTGAAGTCCAATAAGTATGTATTGGATGAGTATTTAACCTTTTAATCTTGATTAGTTAAGATTTTCAAATTTCGGGGTTATTTTTCTACTTGAATTTATTTGTGGCCCAAAATATATATTATGGCTTGATTCCTTCATTGGGTTGTCAATACCCAATGTTTGAAGTCCATCCATAATTTTTATTTTAATTTATGACCCCTTTATGTATATGTGATAATGATTTTTCGACTTATTCCTTAATTAAAATAATAAGTCACAATAATTCTTAAACTCAAACCAAAAGATTTTTATTGGCCCAAATTTCTTTATGAGTCACTAAAGAATAATATTTAAAGTCTAACCATGATTGATTTTTACGAAATTTTTAGATGTGCTTTTACATCTGGGATAATGGTGCGCACGTATTTAACTAGTTTTAAATTATTAAGTGGTCATATTTTCTATTTATCTCCAATTTTCAATTACTGAAATTCTCGGGATGCTACACCTACTCAGGGGGAGCCTACTACTGATGTTTCTGTAGATCCCTTTCAAGAAGGTTTGGTAGAAGAAGCTTTTGATTCTGATGATGATGATGATGCTCACCAGCCAACAGATTTTACAGCTATGCATGATGAGCCAGTTGTTGGTGCTGGAAGGAAAGATAAGGCTGAAGCTACCAGTGTTCCCAGACTCACTAGAAGATCTCACAATAAATTCAGGAAGAAGAAGATTTATGTTCATCTGGACCCAGTTGTTGCTCGGTTGGATGCTCATGGAGAGCTTTTGTGTTCTCTTCAGGCAGATGTGGCATCCATTTTTCTCAGTCAAAGCTCTCAAGCTAAATATATTTGTGCAGTTAGATCTAAGCTCCATGATATGCGAAATGATTTGGGCAGTTTAAAGAGCATGGTGGCTGATCTCACACAGTTTGTGAGGGAGCACTTACCTTATTCCACTTCTGCAGCACCCACTTCAGCTCCAGCCCCTCCTGTCCCTCCTGTTGTGTCTGAATCAGGGCCTTCAGAGCCATTTGTATCTATACTTGAAGCTCCTGCAAGGCCATCCAGGCCTTCTCAGCAGTCAGACCAAGCAGCTCAGTCAGTGCCAGCAGAACCAGTTGCAGTGCCATCAGTTGTAGGGCCATCTATTCCTACCGAAGAGGTAGCTGGGCCATCAGGGCCATCTGTGCAAGGAGAAGCAGTTGTAGGGCCATCAGGGCCTTCTGAGCAAGAAGAAGTAGTGGTTGGGCCATCCGGGCCTCAAGAGCAAGAAGAGGAAGCTGCTGTGCCACTAGGGCCTTCTGATCCTATGGGGGACTCCGGGCCTTCTAATCCTCCTCCAGTCCTACAGACTTCAGCACCTTCCTCCCCTATTGCCTCCTTCACTACCCCACATGCTCCTGAACCATCCAAGAAACCTTTTCCCAAAAATGTTTCTTCTCCTACTCCCTTCTTTGCTGAACCCTCCACATCACCTACTCCTCCTTCAAGGTCTGCTCCACCCACATCACCTATTCCTCCTCCCTCTTCTGAGGCACCTCTAGCCTCTTCCTCTGGTCCCTCCTCTGCTGCACTATCTACTCAACCTCCTCCCACTTCATCTTTCTCCTCTCTCCATCCTCCTACTCCACCATCATTCATCACTCTCATTCCTGAGAGTGCTAACACCATTGGCCTTACTGTCACCAATATAAAAGATGAATTTGAAGAGGCCATTATTAGAGCAATTTTTTTTTGTCTCTTCTCACATCCATAGGACTGATTCTCAGCCCTCTCCCAGTCTTGTCTCAAAGAAAAGGATACTCTCCAAGAGCTTGTACCCCACTCCTCTCAAGCTCTATTTCCTCCCCTGTGGTACTCTCTCTCAATAGTCCACAAAAGAAAATCCATCTATACTGAATATCTTAAAAAATATACATTTGCTACAATTTTTGGCCTCCCCTATCTCAATCTATCAGAATATCTCTATCATTCTTCATGTTTCTCCTATGCCCAAGCCTGAACAATCTAAAATCCTTTCCTCGGTTGAGTCAAAGATTGAGGATCAATGGGCCAAATCCCATAAAGCCCTCTACAGAAAGTTTGAGATTTCAAGGGATCGCAGATTCCCTCCTTCAGATCATACACTTTCCCTATCAGAGTGGTTTGTGAGTCAGCATACCTCTTCTTGGGGTCCTTTTATTCAGAAGGAAATCAAATTGATCAGGCAATTTCAAATGTACAATGACTATTGCCATGTAAATGGTCTTCCTGAAGTCCAACTTGTTCTATTCTGGTCTGTAGTCAATGATCTCTGGACTGAGCACCCTCTCAACACATCTCTTTAGGTTAATTTTGCCACCTTTAAGTTGCATGAATTCAATCTGCTTCCTCAGTTACATTTTCTGCTTATGGACTTTGATGTTGGTCCAATCATCTTTGAGAGGTTTGCTAGAGTCAAGGCTAGAATTTTTGTTCAGAAAGGAGCCCCCTTAGCATTCCATCGTTTTCTGTTTAGAGAATATCACAGGGGATTCATTAAGTCTTCAGTTTTAGCCCCTTTGCTGGCAGAATCAGAAAAGTTTTTCCCTCTGACTGGCGTAAGATATATCATCAGGCTGCTCTCCAGTTGGATCAACTTAACTCATCTCTCTCCCAATCAAATCAACCCATTTTGTCTCCTGAGCAGTTCATGGATCTCAACTCCATAAATCTAGTGTCAAATCCTTACTCTATCTAGGTTGAAAGATACAAGGTTTTTGAAGCTTTGAAGAAGGAATTGCTAGCTCACAATCTGCATTATCCTATCTCTATAGATAATTTTCTTTAGCATGCTAGCTTTGGCACTTCTGGTTTTTACAGACTGTCTCTCAGTGCTTCAGAATACAACAAACTCATTGAGGATCAGAGACAGGCTCACATTCACAGACTCATTCCAGAGATGGGGCCTTCTTATAACATTAGCTGGGGTGCATTTAAAAATCTTTTTGAAGAGCAGGAAGTCCAAGCTTTGTAGATTATCACACGCCTTGCTTCTCTTCTGTCTCCTACCTTCTACATTTCTGACCCTCACTAATGAATACAATTTGCTCTTTTAGCTCCCATTTCTCTTTGTCTCTACTCTGAAATTCTTTAGAAATTTCTTTCCGTCATTTCATATACATACTTTTAATATTTTGTCATCACCAAAAAGGGGGAGATTGATGATCAGTTCATCTTCATATAAAAATTTACATATTATATATATTTTTAGTGATTAAAAAAATCTTGAAAATTGTTGACTAACACTATTTTCTGAAGCTTGTCAACATGAGTCAAATAAAACAAATTCAGTAAGATATTTACACTCATTTTTATTAGAAGACAATTGCATTTGATTTGTCTAAGTCTAGATCGACTACTGTTATAAGTTCACAATGATTACTGCTTTGTTATTACATCAATTTCACTTAAACAACGACTACATCTTTAAAACATCGATTTCGGTTCAACATCGATTTCATTTAGAATATCGACTTCACTTAAACATCGACTTCATACAAACATCGATTTCGGTTCAACATCGATTTCATTTAGAATATCAACTTCACTTAAACATCGACTTCATACAAACATCAATTTTGGTTCAACATCGATTTCATTCAAACATCGATTTTGGTTCAACATCGATTTCATTCAGAACATCGACTATATTCAAACATCGATTTTGGTTCAACATCAATTTCATTTAGAACATCGATTTCACTTAAACATCGATTTCACTTAAACATCGACTTCATTCAAATATCGATTACGACTCAACAACGATTTCACTTAAACATCGATTTTATTCAAACAACGACTATGATTCAACATTAACTTCACTTAGAACATCGATTTCACTTCAACATCGATTTCATTTCTACATCGATTATATTTCAACATAGATTATGGTCACATTTCAACATCGATTTCTCAACAACATCGATTCCATTTCAACAACGACTACACTCACAACAACTCACTTGAACATCAGTTGTGTTTGGACATCGACTTCCATCTTACATAGACTGTCTTTAAACGTTGGCTTTCCTTTTACAACGATTGTGTTTTAGATAGTTGACGGATATTATTATAATAATCATTCTACATAGTCTTGAATATATTTATCTTTCATGATATTCAAATGTATTTTTCGAATCACTGTGCATTTCAAATCTTCCCGCGAACAATTGCGTGCCCTGTGCATTCTAACATCTATCATTTTGGGTACAATATATATGCACGACATCTTTTTTGGACTACCATTTTCATATCAGATAAAGTAGAGCTTTAAAGATTGACAGAATGAAGTTTCCTCTTCGGTATATCCTTCTAAAGCATGGTTACTGATGTTGACTGACAGTTTAGACACATTTAAGATGTCTATACTCCAGCATTTATTGTGTGCAGGTTTCCGGTAGTCACACACGTTACAACGTTGGACTTGTCATGTTGACAGAAGCAAAGAGGATATCCAGATAATCTTTCTCTCTGTATGTGTCTATCCCAGCATTTAATGATTGCAGGTTTTTCTGATTTCTACGTTGGACCAGACACATCTAACGTGCTTCAAGATGAGAGACAATGAACACTTTAACGGATACTTCCTCAAGAGAAGATAAATAGAAGTCTATTGACTCCATGAAGAATAACTTTTTCAAAGAACAGAAAGTATAAGAGCTCGATCCTTCATTCAAAGTCTCCTGCTCTTAGCTCTCAAGAAAGCAACTGTCTTCTAGTCTTTGAGAGCTTGTTGTAGATGTGATATCCTAAAACTTTCTTTATAGTTTTAATTTCAATTGATGCCTATTTTATTATGTATTTAGAAATTTTTGTGTATATTTGTGTATATTTTAGTATGTTGTAGTGTGGTATGGTTTGTTCTCGGGTTAGATGCTGGTTGACCTGTGTTTGTGACGGCAACATCGACTGCCGTCAATAGCAGGTTAACATCAACATCCCTTTCCATCAACTTCAGGTAAACGTCCATATCGATTGACGTCTACTCTGTGTAAACGACAGTAGACCTTGACGTCTACTTCTTCTAGAACTAACAACGAGATTCTCGCAGTCCAACTCTGGTAGAGTTATGGTAAGGGGCTAGAATTTTGGTAACGTCGGGGGTTACGAATCTTACCTCATGGGCAGAGTTTGGGGAGGCCTATCCTTTATAAAAAGAGTGGGTTAGCTTCTTGGAACCGATTTTGGGGAGTTTTCTCCAAGTCTCAAAGAGAGGTGGAAGAAAACCAGCATTTTGATCTTCGTGGAGGCTAAGACCAAGCATCCACGAGTGAAGAAGGTATGCTTTTGAAGGCTGAAGGCGTCTCCAAGGTGTTCTTACCATCGGGGACCTGCGGATCAAGGATTTTAACCCGGAAGGAGGACTGTCTTAGTCAGCCAAGGCAGACTTCATCGTCTAAATCCGTTGAATTCTTGGTGTTTTAGAGGCAATTAACCTAGGGATCGGGTTCCAACCTTAAGTTTTACCTTTTTATAATTTTTACAGGATATTAAAAATTTACAAACAGACAGATTTGAGGTTTATATGAGTCTCGAATGAGTTCAGGTTCCCTGTCAGGTTAATGTCAACCTTGACTGCTATCAAGGATGAATTTAACGTCAACCTTCTTGCCGTCAATTGAGGTTAACGGCAGCAGGGTTGCCGTCAAGTTCTTATGTTCACTATTTTGACCTTTTTTTACATCATGATTTATATATTTATATTCAAACTCCGAATGGACTTTCTGTGAAAGGTGTAGTGTTAAGTAAAACAACTTTTGACACACTGTGAATTGGGTTAATTTCTGTAGTCACCATGATTTAGGGCAATTTTATGAGTTCTGGAATTAAGCTTAAATTTAATAGAAAAATTTTGTAATTAATGCATGCTCATGATAAAATTGTACTTTCTATGTAGAAATAAATGACATGGATATTCTCATACTATGTTAGATATGGAATCCGAATTTGACAGTTTTCTGTAAATTCCATGACTGAAATACAAAACTCAGTAGTACTGTTTTAATTTGATAAATAGTTTATGGATTCCAAAAGTCATGAGAGTTTGAAAAGTATCTTGTATGGTTATGATATACACATACTAAAAATATTAAACCAGGTTGATAGATGGTTTAATTGTGATGAGTATTTCTCTATTTACATCACTGATTTGATTACTGTGGAAATTAGAATTTATGTCAAAAAATCATGAAAAGTTCTTGATTTGATTTATGAAGTAAAGGCACATTTTGGACAAATTTTATGATTTTTCGATGACTGTAACTAATTTTAGTCTGATTATCATCATGAGAGTTGTGTTCTTTTAAAGTGAATTGTGGGAAAATGTTTAGAAATTGCAGCATGTGATAAATCAGAAATATGTCTCTGTCAGTATCTGAATATATGTTTATGATTTGGCAGCATGTTATGTTGCATTTGAATCTGGAGAAATATGTATATGAATTTGTATATGGCCAATAAGACACTGCCACCATAGAAGTAATTTGGAACAGGACCATAGTAATGCCCCTATGGAAATGTTCATTATGTTATATGTTCCCAAGGGCATGGGAAGAAATGCTGGAGGTGGATAAGTACCACTGGTTAAGGTGGGGAGGGCTTCCCCCGGTATTGCACAATAACCAAGACTCTATCACTAATTGCCTAGGTGATGAGTATATGTCCATATGTCTATCTGACTTCTAATGGGTGGTTTGGGCTGTGTCTTGGCAAAACATTTGTACATATGTATATGTTATGAAAAAAGTTTGTTTTTAGCTCTATAAAGATTGCATGTGATACTTTTTTTATTTCATTCGGGTGAATGTTTTGTAATCATGCTTAATATGCAAACACTTGGAACCATGTATGACAAATGTACCATGTTAACACTTGCATTCATATCATCATGATCAGATCTGAAATCTTTTAGCAAAGATAAACATTGTAAAGTTTAGATCATGTCTTAAACTCATGCTTTGATCTAGTAGCAATTGTACTCACTTTTGACTTAAGATATGGATGATAATGTATATATTACAAGTAGTATGGTTGCTGAATTCTATATACAATAACATGTTTTGAAACCATTATGTATATGTTAGATTGGTAATCCATTTTTGGGTCGCTTGCTGAGTCTTCGTTGTAGACTCATACTTGCTTAACATTTCAAGTGAGGCAACGGATCCCGAGGCTTTGATAGCGGGATCGAATTCGGAGCGAGAGGATTGATTGTGATTGTGTGTTAGAGTGATAATTGTATGTGAGGATTTGCTTATGTTATGAACATTGTAATTGAACTATATAGCATTGTAGACTTATTTGATGGACTATGGACTTGATTATTAAAGTTGATGAATTGTGCTTTATTTCTACTGCATTATTATTTATTTGTGAATGAATCAACCTACATTTGATATATGTCGGGGTGTGTTCCCCATGTAACACATCTCTTAGACTCGATGAGAGTTGGTACAACTGGACCGGGTCTAAGTGGGGTGTTACAGAGATGGTATCAGAGCGACATTTGTAGGTTGAGGATATTCATGAGTAAACATCAACTTAAGTGATCCATGTTCCTAAGTCTAAAATAAAGTACTAGATAATTTGTAGCAACCTGGATTTTTTGAAAAATAAAAATTTAATAATAATAGAAATAAAAGCAATTAGAAAATCAAATAAAAGAGAATTAAATAAAACCCATTAAATGAAAAGAAGAAATGGACTTTGTTAAATAGACCCATTAAAAATTAGTGGGCCAAAATAGAGATTTTTAAAAAGGGGAATAATAGAAAAATACCCTAAATTCGTAACTAAATTATTACTTAAATAGAAAGAGGTATTTAATGCATTAAATAGCTAGTTTGAGTTAGATTTGGATTCCTAAACTTACCCTAATAGGTTGGTCACGAATTTGGGTCCCAACCTAACCCAAATTAGAAGTTCTCATGCTTAGAAAGGGGAGAGGAAATAGGAAATCCCGAAATTTAATAGGAATTAGAGTCCTATTAGGAATTAGAAATACAAGAGACATAAATACTCTCTTAAACCTCCATGGCCGGCCCTAGCTCGTTGCCAAGGGTTTCTGGACCAGGAGGAGAGGCCAAGGAGGAGGAGAACTCGTGGGGAGAAGGAGCTCTCAAGCCATCAACCCCGTTCATCAAGTTCTAGCCCTAGAAGAGTAAAACGACCAAAGGTAGGCATTCTCACGAGCAAAACTAAATCAAATTCGTCTATAGGTTGATCTAAACCTCAGGAACAAAAGCCCTTTGGTTTCATAGTTTTTCATCGAGTCAATATTTTCTATTTGATTTTTCATGTTCTGCACCTAGCATGAGCCTGACCCTTCATCTTAATTCTTGTTCTCCTTGTATACTCAACCCCGTGCCACAAGATTTTTACTGTAGGAACTGATGCATGTTAGACATTTTTTGCCCCTAAAAGCCCTAATTATGATTCATCCTATCTTGCGAATTTAATTGTTGATCTCAACTATGTATTGTTTCATGTTCATCATGAATGCTCGTGCTTAAAGCATGTCTAAACCCTGTTTGTTTTCAAATTCCTATTTACTGTAAGTATCCATGCATGTCTAAATCAATTCACAACTAGTTTCATGATTTTTCATCGCTTGTACAAATAGTTATGATTTTTTGAATCACCCTGTGTCAAATAGGGTAAGTCTGGCCCGCAATTCAATATATTGTTCTTGTCTCTGTTGGACTCGGGTGCAGACCCTGTGAACATGACGGCCCAGTAGGCCGCATTCACAGGGCCATCGCGATAGTGCCTGCTATCGTGATCTGATCGCGACATGGCCTGTCGTCATGATCTGATGCCAGATCTGACGAGCCCGTCGCGACCTTCAAACGACCCCGTCGCAATCTGTCTGCCTGAACCGATAAGCCCGTCGCGACCTGTACAAGACCCCATCGCGATCTCAGTTGACCCCGTCGCGACCCTCATTAGGGTACATCGCGATCTACGTTTTTGCATGAAACCCCCTATCTCAGCAAGTCTTGACTATCTACAGTGCTTGTACCCTTTCTTAACAGTCATAAACACAGTAAAAATACATGTTATAAATTGAACACTTTTGTATGATTTTAAAAGACATACACATGACTTGTTTCTAGCTTTGATTTCATGACACATGCACACACTTGAACCATCCAATTATGGCTTAACTTGGCTTGTAATTAACTCATAATACATCTGGTAATTTATGTAATTAATTGCCATATTTTAAATAGACTTGTCTACATTTTCTCGTGATGTTTTGAGAATACCGATATCGACGCTCCACTGTTCTAGAATTCCTCTAGAACGTCGAGCACTTGTTTCTGTATAAACACTCTCTCTTGACTTAGATGAACTCTCCGTCGGATACTCCTTCTGCCGGACTAGTGAGTCTTTATTCAAGGCCTCCGTAAGTCTCCTCTGTCCATGGATTCCCAAATGGTCGACGAGTAGGTTGTACCCTAACACCTATGATACCCTTTAGGGATCAACATGATCCAAACGGCTATTAGAAGTTCGCTCTTATCTTGAATCACGCCGGACCTCTGAACCTGTGCTTAACTTGGCCAGTGGTAGGGTCGTGAGTTCCACCTGACTGCCAACACCAAGTGCGCGTATTAGGCAACTGTTACTATCGCTCGTTACTCGACGTTTCATGTGCAATGACCTTAAGTTCTCATCTATACTCTACTCGCTCATCTATTTACGTTCACTCTACTATCTCGTCTATTCATCTAGTGCTCTCATCTATTTCTTGGTACTCTCTATTGGCCATTGACTGATTGTCTAAAGATAAACAATATAACCAATGCCTAGCAATATATAAAGGGCCCGATCTGGTCCTGGGATGTGCGCCCGAAAGTGCTAGTGCCCATGGGAGTTAAATGATCAGAATGTTTGGCATTACACTCGAGTGCTATCTATCTCGACTATCTAAATGACAATTAAAAGTGCTATGTTCTCTCGTTGTCTATTGACAAAAGTGCTATATGATACTCGTTGTGCTATTGCTATACTTTGTGCTATTTGTGCTATGGCCATCTTGCTATTTTGTGCTATACTTGACTCTCGTGCTATATATGGAAAGTTATGTTATTTTGTTCTCGTGCTATCCTGCTATCTTTTACTTGACTCTCTCGCTCTATCATTAGTTACTCTACCTTTAATGCATTAATTATTTAAAGTCTGCTTGACTATTGAGATTTAAGTCCTACTGGGCGTTATCGCTCACCCTACGTTTTTTGTCGTTGTGTTCTCAGGTGAGACCGAGGATGACACATATACTCAAGAGAACGGGAACGACCAGGAGTGACGTTATGAGCACCCTAGCGTCCTAGCATTATGTTAGAGTCTTAGTTTAGTCTTTTACTTTTTATTTCAATGTAATTGGGCCTTATAGAATGGCTCTGATATTAGTGGTTGTAACTAGACATTAGAAAGTTATTAATGAGAAGAATTTTCTTTAGTATTATTCCTTGTGCATTGGTTTGATGTCTAGTACTTTCTCTGTACCCGTTTACTTGCAACTGCCTCGCGTTCTGATATTCCGCATTGGGGCGTGTCAGTTTTGTGGTATCAGAGCCTAGGTTGTTCTTAAGTATAGGATGATCTAAGTTGACCAGCCTCGACTAGAGTCAATTATCCTACCTATGTGAGTTGTGGTTAGAGCCAAGGGTAACTAGCTAAAATAAACTCACACACACACGAATTAAATTTCACATCAATATCATAACAATAAGTTATTTTTGTAGGAACTAAGCAATCAAGATGACGACTAAACGTGCTCAAATGAGGGGCATGCAATAGACCATTCAAGAACTTACTCGCGCGATTGTGCAAGCTACCCAAGGAGGTGGCAATCGTGGCGTAGGCGACCTACATCGTAACTTCCGGAGTCTAAACCCACCTAGGTTCAGTGGATCCACAAATCCGGATGAAGCAGAACACTGGCTCAAAGAAACAGAAAGAATCTTTTGTGTCATGCAATGTGCAGCGGGGGATAAGCTGCTGCTAGCCACATTTCAACTTGGAAAGGACGCCCGCGCTTGGTGGGAGTCTGTGGAAGCGACCCAAATGGTCAGTTCACTTGAGCCGAATTCAAAGAAGCCTTCAATTCCAAATACTTTTCCGAGCGTGTGAAAGAAAGGAAGGCTGCAGAATTTGCTGCTCTCAAGCAGAGGAGCCTGACAGTGGCCGAGTATGAGGCCCAATTCTCTAGACTGGCTAGGTATGCTAAACACCTGGTGAACACGGAGAGAATGAAGGCTAAGCAATTTCTTAATGGCCTTAAGCCTCACTACATTACCCAACTAGCACCTCTCGACATCCAGACCTACGCCGAGATGGTGAAGAAAGCTCAGCTGCTGGAAGATGCTATAGACTTCACCGACCGTATCAAAGGGAAGTTCGTAAGGAAGGAAATGACTTCTGGACCATCATCTTCCAAGCCAAACAATGGCAAGAAACGACCCTTCAACATCACAGAGGGGTCTAGCCAAGAACGAAAACCTAAGATTTTCGTACCCAACACCCCAGCCAAAAGCAACTGCAAGCATTGTGACAAGCCAGGTCACACTGCTGACGAATGCTGGAGGAAAGTCGGCGCATGTCTGCGCTGCAGAAGTCGTGAGCACCGCATCCCCGAGTGCCCGCTGCTGAAAGAACATGAGAGGCGCCCTAATGCGCTTAAGAAACAAGGAAGACTGCAAGCCCTGCATGATGAGGAACTTGCTACGGACGGTGGCGTGGTAGAAGGTACTCTACAAGTTTTCTCCTTATCAGCATTTGTCTTATTTGATACTGGAGCAACTCATTCATTTATATCTCAACACTTTGCTGATACCCTAACTGCAAAA
This sequence comes from Colocasia esculenta, assembly GCA_014218235.1. Lineage (NCBI taxonomy): Eukaryota > Viridiplantae > Streptophyta > Magnoliopsida > Alismatales > Araceae > Colocasia > Colocasia esculenta. The sequence continues at coordinate 143,913,014 of CM024753.1, read as the reverse complement.
CCTATACCCATGGGTTGTGAGTTCTTTGTCACAACGCCACTAGGAGAGAAGGAGAAATTGAACAAATACTTTTCCTCTGCCGATGTAATGATCGGAGACCATAACCTAAAAGCCGACTTGGTGTGTATGCCTATGGAAGGCTATGATGTAATCTTGGGAGCCGACTGGTTGTCCACTTATGGGGCAAGTGTCGACTGTAAGAAAGGGAAGGTTACCTTTAGTGACTTTCCTAAATTGGCATTCTCTGGGATTAGACATAAGAGACGAATGTCTCTAATCTCCGCCATCAAAGCCCACAATATAATTAGGAAAGGTTGTATTGCTTTCCTTGCAGCCGTAGTAGTGGAAAAGAAGGGTTCTAAGATAGAAGACATCCACATAGTCCAAGATTACCTCGGTGTGTTTCCTGAAGATCTGCCAGGGATTCCCCCAGAACGTGATGTCAACTTCGTCATAGAGTTGATCCCTGGAGCTGCCCCGGTATCGCGTCAACTGTACCGGATGTCACCTACCGAGCTAAAGGAGTTGAAGATGCAGATGATGGATCTATTAGAGAAGGGGTTCATTAGACTGAGTACTTCCCCATGGGGAGCACCTGTGCTATTCATCAAGAAGAAAGATGGATCGATGAGTCTATGCATCGACTATCGTCAACTCAATCAGCTGACCATCAAGAATAAATACCCATTGCCCAGGGTTGATGAACTATTCGACCAAATATCCAGAGCTCAATATTTCTCCAAGATCAATCTTCGATCTAGCTATCACCAAATGAGGATCAAGGATGACGATATCTTCAAAACGGCTTTCAGGAGTAGGTATGGACATTATGAATTCATCGTTATGCCTTTTGGTCTAACCAATGCTCTTGCAGCCTTTATGCAACTCATGAACAACATACATCAGCCATACCTTGACAAGTTCGTGGTCGTCTTCATCGACGACATCCTCATATATTCAAAAACTGAAGAAGAGCATGAAGAACACCTGAAGATTGCACTGCAAGTCTTGCGAGACAACAAACTGTACGCAAAGCTAAGAAAGTGAGAATTCTGGCTCGAAGAAGTGTCCTTCTTGGGCCATGTCATCTCAAAGGACGACATCTCAGTTGATCCCTCCAAAGTCGAAGCTGTACTCAATTGGGAGAGACCAACCAATGTCACAGAAATCAGAAGCTTCCTAGGACTGGCTGGCTACTACAGGCGGTTCATCAAGGACTTCTCCAAGATCGCCGTTCCTCTCACGCGACTAACACGAAAGGAGAATCCATACTCCTGGAGTAAAGAGTGTGAGAAAAGTTTCCAAACTCTTAAAGATTGCCTTACTTCAGCACCTGTTCTCGCTCTGCCAATAGAGGGAGAAGGTTTCTCTGTCTACACCGATGCCTCAGGAATTGGGCTAGGGTGTGTACTGATGCAAAAGGAGAAAGTCATCACCTACTCTTCTCGACAACTAAAGACTCATGAAGTCAACTACCCCGTGCACGATCTTGAGTTAGCTGTCGTGGTCTTCGCCTTGAAGATTTGGAGACATTACTTGTATGGTGAAAAGTTCACTATCTACTAAGACCATAAAAGTCTGAAGTACTTATTCTCCCAGAAGGAACTCAACATGAGACAAAGAAGATGGCTAGAATACCTAAAAGATTTCGATTTCAACATCCAATACCAACCAGGCAAGGGAAATGCCGTGGCTGATGCTCTTAGTAGAAAGCCGATGGCATCTGTTTCAAGTCTAGTCCTTGGCGAGATGCAACTACTAGAACAATTCACAAGGTTAGACTTAAATATTGAACATAGGGATGATCGAGTCTTGGTTGCCAATATCAAGATTCAATCCAACTTGTTGGAAGAAATCAAAGTTCAACGAGATGATGATCCATTCTTAGTTCGCATCAAGGAAACCTTAGTCGAAAGATCAGACTTCGCTATGACAGAGGATGGAATACTGGTGTTCCAAGGGAGGACATGCGTCCCCGATAATGAAGAACTGAAGAGAAGGTTAATGGATGAAGCTCACAAGACGAAGTACACTATTCATCCTGGAGGTACCAAAATGTATCAAGACATGAAAAGAACGTTTTGGTGGCCGAACATGAAGAGAGAGGTAGCTGAACATGCCGCACACTGCCTTACTTGCCAACAAGTAAAAGTGGAACACCTGCGCCCTGCTGGTGTACTCAGACCGCTAGATATTCCGGAATGGAAATGGGAAAGCATTGGCATGGACTTCATCATGGGTTTACCCAAGACTCGTGGTGGACTCGACACCATATGGGTCATTGTCGACCGACTGACCAAATCTGCCCACTTTCTGCCTATAAAAAGTAAGTGGTCGATGGAGGTACTAGCTGCCTTATATGTCAAAGTGATTGTAAGACTACATGGTGTTTCATCATCCATAGTCTCGGATCGAGATCCGAGATTCACATCTCATTTTTGGAAAGAACTGTAAGGTGCACTAGGTACTAAACTCAACTTTAGTACCGCATTCCATCCACAAACTGATGGGCAAACTGAAAGAACCAACCAAATAGTGGAAGACATGTTGAGAGCTTGCACTATAGACTTCTAAGGATATTGGAACGAGCACCTATCCCTCATCGAGTTTGCCTATAACAACAGTTACCAGGCGAGTATTAAGATGGCACCGTTCGAAGCGCTTTACGGAAGAAATTGTAGATCTTCTGCATGCTGGAATGAGGTTGGAGAACATCAATAGCTAGGCCCGGATATGGTACAACGAACAACCAAGGACATTCAGGTGATTAGAAACCAGCTCAAGACTTCTCAGTCCAGACAAAAGAGCTATGCCAACAAAAGAAGGTGGGACTTAGAATTCCAAGTCGGTGATCATGTATTCTTAAAGGTGTCACCTACTCGTGGCATCCAAAGATTTGGTGTGAAAGGAAAGCTCAGTCCTAGGTTTATCGATCCTTTTGAAGTACTCGAAAGGATTGGTGAGGTAGCATACCGACTGGCGTTGCCACCGGATCTGGCATGTGTACACAATGTGTTCCATGTCTCCATGCTCAGGAAATATGTATATGATCCTACACACATCATTCGCCACGAGAAGCTAGTATTGAACAAGGATGTGACATATGAAGAGAAGCCAGTCAAGATACTAGAACGGAATGTACAACAGCTCAGGAACCGTCCTATTCACGTGGTTAAAGTCTTATGGAATAACCGTGGAGTGGAAGAAGCCACATGGGAACCGAAAGGAACCATCAGGCGGAACTACCCCGACCTTTTCGGTAAGACATTCTTGTTGGGTTGAGTGTGTTTTGAAATTTCCTAAAGTTGTATTTTAATGATATCCAATGAACATTACTCATACTTTGATTTTGATGATGACATATTGTGATTTTAATGATGACATGTTGTGATTTTAATGATGACATGCTGTGATTTTAATGATGACATATTGTGATTTTAATGATGACATATTGTGATTTTAATGATGACATAATGTGATTTTAATGATGACATATTGTGATTTTGATGATGACATGTTGAATATGTTATACATTTTACACATATCACAATAATGCTTAAACAACATGTTTTTGATGTTTAATATCTTATATTTTAATGATAATATCTGGTACTAATGGCTCATGTGTTATATTTTCAGGATCACACACTTTTGTCATGGTGGTGTCGACACTGGGTCAGAATCCCTGAAGCAATTTCATGAAAACAGGGTTCACTGTGTCGACACAGTCCCAGGCAGTGTCGACACTAGTCCCAGATTCCAGAAGACCCAGTTGCCTGACTGGGACAGTGTGTCGACACAGTCCCAGGCAGTGTCGACATTAGACCCAGTTCCCAGAAGACCAGTTTTGCAGAATTGGGATTGTGTGTCGACACACTCCATGGTAGTGTCGACACACTCCGGCTGAAACTCAAAAATGTGAATTTCTCTAGACACATGGCTACTTGGGAATTAGAGGATTTGACCTAGGGTTTTGTGCCCACGTACTCCAAGGCTTCTTATGGACATATGGGGCTATAAATACCCATGTTTTCTGTACTCCAAGGGATCCCCACCAGGAGAGAGATCAGACTTCTCCAGAAAAGGGTGTGGTGGCTACAGAAGGAGGAACAGGAAGCAGAGCAATGATGTTTGGAAGGAGAATGTGAAGATGAAGAGAAGAGAAGAGGAGAGAGGATATAGCATCAGCATTCAGAAAGGGAGTAGAGCAGCGCCATCAGATTGAGGAGCAGAAGAGAAGCAAAGGAAGAAGAAGAACTGGCAATCCGGATGCCAGTGAAGCAGAGCATCATGGATTGAAGAAGATCTCCAACGAATTCCTTCAAGCATCTTCAATCCAAGCTTCTGCAAGTCTTCTTCATCAAGGAACATCCAAGTCACATCTATTTCATTTATTTTCTTAGAGTGTTCATCCAGGTTTTCATTGTGTGATCTGTGTATGTGTTCTACACAGATCACTTAATTCTGTTTGTTCTATTTTTATCTTTGTATTGAGATAGATCGGGCTAGAGGATCTATTCTCTAACTGAGCTTGTTCTAGCAGAACTTGGATCTTTCGTGGTCCAAAGGTTTGGAGCCGTAGTGCTCAGGTTTTGAGCCGTTGTGCTCAAGTGCTTGTGAGTCGTCGTACTCATAAGTGGTTTGTGGAGTAGGTCGTCGTATCTATCTCCTGGGTTTTCTTTGAGTCATTGTACTCAAAGGGTTGGGAGTTGTCGTGCTCCGGGTGTTTCTTGAGGCATCGTGCTCAAGGGTGTTTGGAGTCGTCGTACTCCAGTGTGTGTTGTACTCAAGGTTTTGAGTAGTGTGGCCTCACTGTGTGAGGGGTGGACGTAGGAGTCACTGGAGGTGATTTTCGAACCACCTAAAAATCCTCTGTGCAATGGTTTGAATTGTGGTTTGACTTTGTATTACGCTAGATGCGTGCATAGGGATTTCGTTTACACTACTAATCGATTTGCTCACACACACTAATCACACTTCAGATCAGTAAATTGTTTGGGTGAATTGATCTCTGATTCAAAGTAATTTGAAATTGCTTGGGATTCCGCAGTAATTGGTGTTAGATCTATTCAACCCCCCCTTCTAGATCTGATCCATCCACCCATTCGATCCTAACAATTGGTATCAGAGAAGGTTAATGTCTGTTACTGATCTGATTTGATTGCTTCTGTTTGATCTCTGTGTTAATTGCTAGATCTAATTCCTTGTTACATTGATTCACTGTGATTAGATCTAATTGTCTTTTGAGTTTTTGATATAATGGCAAATCTCTTTAATTTGCATGAATTTCCTGTTATAATTTTAGAGAAATCACCAGTCTCACTTTCATCAAGTTTTTCAAATGAGGCACAAAGAAAAGGAGCACAAGAAATTCACAAGTACTTTATGGCAAAGAAGAGCCTCAATGAATCCATAAAATCAACAATTCAGAAGGTTGTGGCTCTCACTGCACACTCTAATAGCTCAAAGCATTCTTCATCCTCTTCAAAACACAAGAAATCAAATGGGTCTACAAGATCAGGTACATCCATTCTAGACTCATCTATGTATTCTAACTCTGATTCTGATGAAGATGGAGGAATGTCTCATGATAGATTGATTGAATTCTTTGAAAAGATGCAAAATCTTAATGCAAAGCTGAACACTAAAAATAGAGACTTGAAAAAGACTTTAAAACATTGCCAAGAAGAAAATGAGAATTTTAAAAATGAAGTTGAAAAATTAAATTCTGAGAAAGAGAATTTGGAAGATGAAGTCCAAATCTGTGAAAATAAACTGAATGGATTGAAAGAAAACCATGAGCTATTGAAATCAAAAGTCATTGATCTGGAAAATGAAAAAGAAAAATTGATTGATCTCAATGAAAACTTCAAATTTGATAATGATCAATTAAACAAATAGATTTCTAACATGGCTCATGATCATCAAATAAATGAGAGATGCAAACAACTTGTTGAAGAAAATCATCATTTAAAGAGGAAGATTGAATGTTTGTTGCATGACAAACCATTGGACAATGAATGTAGCAAATTGAGTAATAAAATTGCCGATTTGTAAAAACAAATTGCTCAATTTGAAAATGAAAAAAACAAGATGAAAAATGGTTTGGATGTCATGCTAGATAAACTTCAAATTTCGAAAAAAGAAGTTGTTGCATTAAAAGCTGAAAAATAGAAGCTTCAACATGAATTGAAAAATACTAAATACATAAGTTTTGCCTCTGTGAGAGATAAGAAAAATGAAAATAAAACAAAATTAACATTTGTTAAAGCTGCTGCAAACAAGAACTCTTCTAATTCTAATGAAAACTAGTGAAAGTTCTTGTTCAGAAACAGACAGAGAAAAAGAAGAATACTACTGTCAAGAAGATTCATCTACTTCCTCCATCAGTCCAAAAAGCTCCAAGGCAAGTTCCAAATTCACATCATGCCAAGAGCCACCAAAAGGTACCTCCTTCTCCTCATGGTAAGCCTCCTCACATGAAAAGGAGATTCCAACAAATGCATACATGCCAAGGTAAGTACCATGTAAGAAATGCTCTCATTTGCTTTAACTGCAATAAACCTGGTCATCTTGCCAAACATTGCTGGATTAGAAATCAAAATTTCTATAAATATGCCAAATCAGTCCAATGTTTTCATTGTCATAAAATTGGTCATATTTCTAGGGACTGTTGGTACAGAAATGATTTTGTTGTGCATGCTCAGAAATTCCAGTCTAATGCATATGCTCATACACATAGGAATAAATATCATGTTCATACTAAAAATGTTCAGAAATTCCATGTGTATAGGCATAGAAATACTGCACAAAATCATTTTGTTTCTGCTTATATTAAAAATCCAAAAATTAGAAAACTTCATGAAAACATAGATGCATTGAGCAAGGCAAAAAGAAAATCTGGAACTAATTCTGCTCATAGTTCTAACATTGATAGAAATGCATCTATACTAAAAATAAAATCACTTTGGATTCAGAAATCTTTGTTGCACTCTAACATTGATTTCATTGCAGGACCCAAGCAAGTGTGGCTCCCAAAACCAGCTTGATCAGCAAGCTGAGGAGTCTTGCAGCCATACATTGTAAATGGATTCAAAATATTGGCTGTGCAAAGCAAGAAATGATTGGAGAACACATGTAAAATCTTAAAAAAAAAAGGAATGAAGACTGTTCAGGTAAAACCTCATATCATTTCCAGATTGAACTGCTTAAATTAAAGAAAATTCTTAGAGTCTTATCTGAACAATGAAGAGTGTGTTTTGATATTGCTCCCAACAACAACTTTGTGTCTTAACACTTGGAATCATGTTTGTGTTATCATGCTTTCTTAACTGTGCCCATGATTCTGTGTGCATATCAACTGATTTGACTTTTTGGTATATCAAATGATGACATGTGGAAAAACAAGTTATGCTTGTTTGGAAACCTTCATTATGCGTGAGTAAAATACTCCGCCAAGTACCAAAAGTCATGTTATGATTAAAGCTAATGGTGTGCATAATCATGTGAAAAACTTTTCTCCTTCAATTAATTGCCTGTTGATATATGCTTGATCATATTCATAATCTTTCTGTGCAAACTACTTGGAATGAACATATCTGAATTGCTTAAATGATCATCTCATATCATACATATCTTATGGGGGTGTGAGTTAAAAGAATCTTTAAGTGAAATGCTGGAGAAATACTATTTCATATCTAATTTATCAACAACTCCCATTCAGTTTGTTGATAAATGTTCTTGCAAATGAGTTCCTCACTCTCACATTGCATTGGCATTCTTGGTATATCAAATGGTGAATTGAAGAAAGACAAGTCAGGCTTGTCTGGACTCTTTCACTATGCGTGAGTATATGTCTCCGCCAAGTATCAAGAGCCTAATATGCAATTGTTGAGGGGGAGTTTCTATTTTTCAATAAAACATTCATGTTCATTCTGCTTTCACTTCATTCCATTCCTATTCCTCCTATAATCTTCATGTTTACCTTGTGAGGGGGAGTTACATGAAAGATGGAAGTCATTGTTGCATTCCTTGATCTTACTTGTCTATTTTGAACCCCAAAATCATCAGATTTTTGAGTCCTTATGCTATTTTCTTATGAGATAATTAAAACATTGAAACTAAACTCATTGTGCATTTAGTTTAATTTCAAAGATTCAGTATCATTTCAAGGTTAAGCAATCTTAATACTGAATGCCTTTAAAATGACTTGCAAAACACTTGTAGGCACATGAGTGGCTTTACTATTTAACATGTGCATGTTTAAGCTTCATTTTTACCACGTGTTAAGAATAATTTATCTAAATTCATAGTCATGACTTGTCTGGTCAAAGCAAACATATTCCTGTAAAACATCAAAAGAAAATGATCAAAATGATCAACAATCTAGAAAGATACAAACAGAGCAATGCAAATTCTTGAACCACTGAGTAACCGGGCCATTTCACCTAACAAGTGATTTGTTTCATGTCAAAAAGTGGAAATCAAAGTTTTCAACTTTGTATAAGATAATGAAAGTTAAACCACTGAGTAATCAGGAGGTCTTGCATCTGATCAATGTGATCACTTGCACTGAAAAGTGAGATTTAACTAATTTATTCTTGTACTCTTTCCCAGTTAAAAATGAAAGAAAATCAAATTGTCAGGATGGAAAAGCTTAAGACCTTAATAAAGTTCATGCATACTGAGTTTAGACCCATTATTCTACATTGTGATAAAATTAAAGCTCCTAACATCCTTGTTAAATATTTCTGCTCATTCATATAGGTCACTTTACTTCACATTTGCATCATTATTTTAACTACATTCAGATCATTATATCTTGCAATACCTTGTGTTGAGTGTGTCTTTGTGATTAAACTTTGTGGCACAATACCAAAAACACAATCATTTCTCTCATATGTCAATATCACTTTGTCTCATTTATTTTGATCATTTCTGACCATTCCTTTACTCCATTTCATTTCTTGATCTCCTACTATTCTTTGTTTCTCTCTCTTATCTATCTTTTTGATGCTGTCAAAAAGGGGGAGAAAGGTCTCTAGGGGGAGAAGGTCTCTAGTGAGAGAAAGTTCAAAGGGGAGAAAGTTCTTTAAAGGAGAAAGCTCTCTAGGGGGAGAAAGGTCAAAGGGTGTATATGGTCAAAGGGGGAGTTATTGTAGTCAAGGGAGTCAAGATATTGGGAGATTGTGCATATGTTTTGTCATCATCAAAAAGGGGGAGATTGTTGGGTTGAGTGTGTTTTTGGAATTTCCTAAAGTTGTATTTTAATGATATCCAATGAACATCACTCATACTTTGATTTTGATGATGACATATTGTGATTTTAATGATGACATGTTGTGATTTTAATGATGACATGCTGTGATTTTAATGATGACATATTGTGATTTTAATGATGACATATTGTGATTTTGATGATGACATGTTGAATATGTTATACATTTTATACATATCACAATAATGCTTAAACAACATGTTTTTGATGTTTAATATCTTATATTTTAATGATAATATCTGGTACTAATGGCTTATGTGTTATATTTTCAGGATCACACACTTTTGTCATGGTGGTGTCGACACACCCCATGGTGGTGTTGACACTGGGTCAGAATCCCTGAAGCAATTTCATGAAAACAGGGTTCACTGTGTAGACACAGTCCCAGGCAGTGTCGACACTAGTCCCAGATTCCAGAAGACCCAATTGCCTGACTGGGACAGTGTGTCGACACAGTCCCAGGCAGTGTCGACACTAGACCCAGTTCCCAGAAGACCAGTTTTGCAGAATTGGGACAGTGTGTCGACACACTCCATGGTAGTGTCGACACACTCTGGCTGAAACTCAAAAATGTGAATTTCTCTGGACACGTGGCTGCTTGGGAATTAGAGGATTTGACCTAGGGTTTTGTGCCCACATACTCCAAGGCTTCTTATGGACATATGGGGCTATAAATACCCATGTTTTCTGTACTCCAAGGGATCCCCACCAGGAGAGAGATCAGACTTCTCCAGAAAAGGGTGTGGCAGCTGCAGAAAGAGAAACAGGAAGTAGAGCAGTGATGTTTGAAAGGAGAATGTGAAGAAGAAGAGAAGATAAGAGGAGAGAGGATATAGCATCAGCATCCAGAAAGGGAGTAGAGCAGCGCCATCAGATTGAGGAGCAGAAGAGAAGCAAAGGAAGAAGAAGAACTGGCAATCCAGATGCCAGTGAAGCAGAGCATCGTGGATTGAAGAAGATCTCCAACGAATTCCTTCAAGCATCTTCAATCCAAGCTTCTGCAAGTCTTCTTCATCAAGGAACATCCAAGTCACATCTATTTCGTTTATTTTCTTGGAGTGTTCATCCAGGTTTTCATTGTGTGATCTGTGTATGTGTTCTACACAGATCACTTAATTCTGTTTGTTCTATTTTTATCTTTGTATTGAGATAGATCGGGCTAGAGGATCTATTCTCTAACTGAGCTTGTTCTAGCAGAACTTGGATCTTTCGTGGTCCAAAGGTTTGGAGCCGTAGTGCTCAGGTTTTGAGCCGTTGTGCTCAAGTGCTTGTGAGTCGTCGTACTCATAAGTGGTTTGTGGAGTAGGTCGTCGTATCTATCTCCTGGGTTTTCTTTGAGTCATTGTACTCAAAGGGTTGGGAGTTGTCGTGCTCCGGGTGTTTCTTGAGGCATCGTGCTCAAGGGTGTTTGGAGTCGTCGTACTCCAGTGTGTGTTGTACTCAAGGTTTTGAGTAGTGTGGCCTCACTGTGTGAGGGGTGGACGTAGGAGTCACTGGAGGTGATTTTCGAACCACCTAAAAATCCTCTGTGCAATGGTTTGAATTGTGGTTTGACTTTGTATTACGCTAGATGCGTGCATAGGGATTTCGTTTACACTACTAATCGATTTGCTCACACACACTAATCACACTTCAGATCAGTAAATTGTTTGGGTGAATTGATCTCTGATTCGAAGTAATTTTAAATTGCTTGAGCTTCCGCAGTAATTGGTGTTAGATCTATTCAACCCCCCCTTCTAGATCTGATCCATCCACCCATTCGATCCTAACAATTCTCTCCTTGATGATCATATAAATTTGGGGACCAAATTCTTTTTAAGCGGGGGAAGATGTAGCAACCTGAATTTTTTGAAAAATAAAAATTTAATAATAATAGAAATAAAAGCAATTAGAAAATAAAATAAAAGAGAATTAAATAAAACCCATTAAATGAAAAGAAGTAATGGGCTTTGTTAAATAGACCCATTAGAAATTAGTAAGCCAAAATAGAGATTTTTAAAAAAGAGAATAATAGGAAAATACCCTAAATTCGTAACTAAATTATTACTTAAATAGAAAAGGGGCATTTAATGCATTAAATAGCTAGTTTGAGTTAGATTTGGATTCCTAAACCTACCCTAATAGGTTGGCCACGAATTTGGGTCCCAACCTAACCCAAATTAGAAGTTCTCATGCTTAGAAAGGGGAGAGGAAATAGGAAATCCCGAAATTTAATAGAAATTAGAGTCCTATTAGGAATTAGAAATACAAGAGACATAAATACTCTCTTAAACCTCCATGGCCGACCCTAGCTCGTTGCCAAGGGTTTCTAGACTAGGAGGAGAGGCCAAGGAGGAGGCAAACTCGTGGGGAGAAGGAGCTCTCAAGCCATCAACCCCGTTCATCAAGTTCTAGCCCTAGAAGAGTAAAACGACCAAAGGTAGGCATTCTCACGAGCAAAACTAAATCAAATTCATTTGTAGGTTGATCTAAACCTCAGGAACAAAAGCCCATTGGTTTCATAATTTTTCATCGAGCCAATATTTTCTTCCTGATTTTTCATGTTCTGCAACTAGCATGAGCCCAACCCTTCATCTTAATTCTTGTTCTCTTGTATACTCAACCCCGTGCCGCGATATTTTTACTGTAGGAACCGATGCATGTTAGGCATCTTTTGCCCCTAAAAGCCCTAATTATGATTCATCCTATCTTGCGAATTTAATCGTTGATCTCAACTATGCACTGTTTCATGTTCATCATGAATGCCCATGTTTAAAGCATGTCTAAACCCTGTTTGTTTTGAAATTCCTATTTACTGTAAGTACCCATGCATGTCTAGATCAATTCGCAACTAGTTTCATGGTTTTTCATCACTTGTACAAATAGTTATGATTTTTTGAATCACCCTGTTTCAAATAGGGTAAGTCTGGCCCGTAATCCAATATACTGTTCTTGTCCCTGTCGGACTCAGGCACAGACCCTGTGAACGTGACGGCCCGATAGGCCGCATTCATAGGGTCATCGCAATAGAGCCTGCTGTCGTGATCTGATCGCGACAGGGCATGTCGTCGCGATCTGCTGCCCGATCTGACGAGCCCGTCGCAACCTTTAAACGACCCTGTCGTGATCTGTCTGCCTGAATCGATGAGCCCGTCGCGACCTGTACAAGACCCCGTCGTGATCTCAGTTGACCCCGTCGCGACCCTCATTAGGGTATGTCGCGATCTGGGTTTTTGCATGAAACCCCCTGTCTCAGCAAGTCTTGACTATCTACAGTGCATGTACCCTTTCTTAACAGTCATAAACACAGTAAAAATACCTGTTATAAACTGAACACTTTTGTATGATTTTAAAAGACATACACATGACTTGTTTCTAGCTTTGATTTCATGACACATGCACACACTTGAACCATCCAATTATGGCTTAACTTGGCATGTAATTAACTCATAATACATCTGGTAATTTATGCAATTAAATTGCCATATTTTAAATAGACTTGTCTACGTTTTCTCCCGATGTTTTGGGAACACCGATATCGACGCTCCACTATTCTAGAATTCCTCTAGAACATCGAGCACTTGTTTCTATATACACACTCTCTCTTGACTTGGATGAACTCTCCATCGGATACTCATTCTGTAGGACTAGTGAGTCTTTGTTCAAGGCCTCCGTAAGTCTCCTCTGTCCATGGATTCCCACATAGTCGACGAGCCTGTTGTACCCTAACACCTATGATACCCTTTAGGGATCAACATGATCCAAACGACTATTAGAAGTTCGCTCTTATCTTGAATCGCGTCGGACCTCTGGACCTGTGCTTAACTTGGCGAGTGGTAGGGTCGTGAGTTCCTCCTGACTGCCAACACCAAGTGCGCGTGTTAGGCAACTGATACTATCGCTCGTTACTCGACGTTTCATGTGCAATGACCATAAGTTTTCATCTATACTCTACTCGCTCATCTATTCACGTTCATTCTACTATCTCATCTATTCATCTAGTGCTCTCATCTATTTCTTGGTACTCTATTGGCCATTGGCTGATTGTCTAAAGATAAACAATATAACCAATGCCTGGCAATATATAAAGGGCCCGATCTGGTCCTGGGATGTGCGCCCAAAAGTGCTAGTGCCCATGGGAGTTAAATGATCAGAGTGTTTGGCATTACACTCGAGTGCTATCTATCTCGACTATCTAAATGACAATCAAAAGTGCTATGTTCTCTCGTTGTCTATTGACAAAAGTGCTATACTATACTCGTTGTGCTATTGCTATACTTTGTGCTATTTGTGCTATGGCCATCTTGCTATTTTGTACTATACTTGACTCTCGTGCTATATATGGAAAGTTGTACTATTTTGTTCTTGTGCTATCCTGCTATCTTTTACTTGACTCTCTCGCTCTATCATTAGTTACTCTACCTTTAATGCATTAATTATTTAAAGCCTGCTTGACTATTGAGATTTAAGTCCTACTGGGCGTTATCGCTCACCCTGCGTTATTTGTCATTGTGTTCTCAAGTGAGACCGAGGATGACACATACACTCAAGAGGACGAGAACGACTAGGAGTGACGTTATGAGCACCCTAGCGTCCTAGCATTATGTTAGAGTCTTAGTTTAGTCTTTTACTTTTTATTTCAATGTAATTGGGCCCTATAGAATGGCTCTGATATTAGTGGTTGTAACTAGACATTGGAAAGTTATTAATGAGAAGAGTTTTCTTTAGTATTATTCCTTGTGCAATGGTTTGATGTCTAGTACTTGCTCTGTACCTATTTACTTGCAACTGCCTCACGTTCTGATATTCCGCATCGGGGCGTGACATAATTAGAGTTATAGAAATTAACTAGCTTATTGTTTTGTCAGGCCATGGCTAGTCGTGGACGTCGTGCTAATGTCCCAGCTCGTGGGGAGGAGCAGAGAGAGAATGCTAATGTAGGACAGCAGGTTCTAGCACCTCAGGGACCACCTGTAGCACCTCCTCCACCCTTGATAGATTATGGAACTTTCATGCAAGGTTGGTTCAGGCTATGCAGACCCAGGCCCAAACTCAGGCAGCGTTGCAGGCCCAAGTGCAAGCTCAGGTTAGGTGTAGCTTAATGGTTGGTTTTGGTTCTCTTTAGTGTATCTATCCTATATTGATTCTTGTTATTTCAGGCTCAGGCTCCACCTGCAGTGCATTTGGAGCATAGAGGCCCTTTTGTGATGGAGAGGTTTAGCTGGATGACTCCACCCTCTTTTAAGGGGGAGAGTCAACCACTCTTGGCTGAGAGTTGGCTCAGGGAGACTGAGAAGATTTGTAGAGCTATTCGCTGTGCTGAGGAGGATAAAGTCAGTTTGGGGACTTACATGTTGCAGGTAATCATAAGGCAATAATTACTTATGAAGCATATTAGTGTGATTGGTTATACCTAATGTAGATGTACTCTTTTCATGAGAGGGTTGATGTATGGTGGACTTCCACACTGCGTACCAGGTTTGAGGATGGAGTCCAGGAGGTGACTTGGGATGGATTTACTCGTCTATTCAAGGCTAAGTTCATTCCTGAGCATGTGCAGGATAAGATGGAGTAGGAATTCCTTTCATTGACCCAGGGGACTATGAGTGTGTTGGAGTATGAAGCCAGATTTTCCGAACTCTCAAAGTATGCACCTCATATTGTAGCTGATGAAAGGAGGAAGGTGAAGAAGTTTGTGATGGGGCTTAAACCATCACTACGTACCAGACTGGTGGCATTTGATCATCGTACCATAGAGGAAGCATTTAGTGCGGCTTACAGGCAAGAAAGCGAGATGGAGCAATATTTTGAAGAAAAGAAAGCTACTTCCAAGAGGCCAGTAACGCCATTTCTGAGGCAGGACAAGAAGAAGAAAGCAGTATATGTACCTCAGCAGGTACTAGATTATGGGAAGAGGGCACCCCAGCAAGGAAGGTTTCAACAGGAAGACAAGACTTTGTGTACTCATTGCGACAAAAGGCATGAAGGACATGTATGTTGGTTGAGTGCAGGGAGGTGTCTTCATTGTGGAGACAAGGACCATAAGACCAAGGATTGCCCAAAGATGGCACAACAGACAACAACAGTAGTGGCGCCAGTAGCAGCAAAACCAGCAGGAAGACCCTGGGCCCAAGCCCGAGTGTATGCATTGGCTAAGGAAGATGCAGAGCAAGCAGAGCATGTGACTGAAGGTACAGTTCCAATTATGGGTATTCATGCTAGAGTTCTTTTTGACACTGGTGCTACACACACATTTGTGTCTGAGAGGTTTGCTAAGGTGTTGCTTAAAGAGTCTGACACAAAAGCTATAGATTTGGAGATCCCATTGTCTGTGCATACACCAGCAAGTGCTATGATCACTAAGAAGTGCTTTCCCTCACTATATGTATGCATAGAAGAGTGGGATTTGGCAGGATGCTTCTATCTATTGAAGATGAAGGACTATGATGCCATTCTGGTTTAGATTGGCTGGAGGAGCATTATGCTTTGCTAGATTGTCGAAAGAAGAAGATTATTTTTCGCATTCCTGGTGAGGATGAGTTTTCACATCCCTTACCCAAGAACATGGCTGGGAAGTTTGTGGTGTCAGCATTGAAGGCGGCCAAGATGTTGAACAAAGGGTGCAGTGCTTATTTGTCCAGTGTGGTTGTGTCTAAGGACACTAATACACCATGCATTGAGGAGATTGAGGTTGTTCGTGATTATGCGAACGTCTTTCCCGAGGATCTTTTTGGTTTGCCACCGGAAAGAGATATTGATTTCGCTATTGACTTAATGCCAGGTACAACTCCTATTTCCAAGGCACCTTATCGTATGGCACCAATAGAATTGGCAGAGCTTAGGAGGCAATTGCATGATTTGTTGGACAAGGGTTTCATTCATCCAAGTTCTTCGCCATGGGGAGCTCCAGTCCTTTTTGTTAAGAAGAAGGATGGTTCGATGAGGCTTTGCATTGACTATCAGAAGCTTAATCAAGTAACGATCAAGAACATGCATCCTTTACCCCGTATTGATGACGCATTTGATCAATTGCAGGGAGCTTCAATATTTTCTAAGATAGATCTTCGTTCGGGTTACCACCAACTCCGAATAAAGGCCGATGACACGTCTAAGATGGCTTTTCGGACGCGGTATGGTCATTATGAGTTTTTGGTTCTACCTTTTGACTTGACAAATGCCCCAGCAACATTTATGGACTTGATGAATCATGTCTTCAGGCCGTATCTGGATAGTTTTGTAGTGGTTTTCATAGATGATGTTTTGATATATTCTCCGGATGAAGCATCTCACAAGGAGCATTTAAAGACACTGCTGGAAGTTTTGAGAGAGAACAAGTTGTTTGCCAAATTCACTAAGTGTGATTTTTGGATGAAGGAAGTTCATTTCCTTGGGCATGTGATTTCAGGAGATGCTATAGATGTGGATCCATCTAAGGTAAAGGCAGTGTTAGAATGGGAGACTCCAAGATCACCATCCGAGATACGGAGTTTCTTGGGTTTAGCTAGCTACTACTGCCGTTTCATGGAGAGTTTTGCATCCATTGCAGCACCATTGACCAAGCTTACAAGGAAGGGAGTTAAGTTTGTGTGGTCAGAAGAATGTGAGCAGAGCTTTAGAGAGTTGAGAAGTAGATTGACTTCTGCAACTGTGTTAGTTCTACCTAGTGAGGTAGATGGCTTCACGATTTATATCGATGCTTCTCACATTGGTCGCGGCTGTGTGCTTATGCAGGAGGGGAAAGTGGTTGCATATGCTTCTCGTCAACTAAAGGAGCATGAGCATAACTACCCGACCCATGATTTAGAGTTGGCAGTAGTAGTGCATGCTTTGAAGATTTGGCGACATTATCTGTATGGTGTCAAGTTTGAGGTATTCACTGATCACCAAAGTCTTAAGTACTTGTTCTCGCAGAAGGAGCTAAATCTGAGGCAGAGGATATGGATTGAGTTCTTAAAGGACTATGATTTTGAGTTGCATTATCACCCAGGTAGGGCTAATGTGGTAGTCGATGCACTTAGCAGGAAGAGGACAACAATGCAGAAGGATTGGAAGATGATGGAAGATGCAACTTGTGCTTTTGTGGAGGTTGAGTCACAATTGTGCCAAGCGTTTGTGGCTCAATTGACTATTAGGTCTTCTCTATTAGATAGTGTGGTGGAAAGTCAGAAGGATGACCCTAGACTGCAAGAAATGATAGGAAGGGAGACATTGTTTGTGATGAGGAAGGTATTATCTGGTTTCAGCATAGAGTATGTATGCTAGATATTGCTGATGTTAGGAAGCAACTTTTAGAAGAGGCTCACATATCCAAGTTCACTATACATCCAAGTAGTGGAAAAATGTATCAAGATCTAAAAAGGACTTTTTGGTGGCAAGGCATGAAAAGAGATGTGACTGATTTTATGGCTAGATGTTTGACATGCCAGTAGGTGAAGGCAGAACGGCAGAGGCCATCAGGTTTGATGCAGAGGATTGACATTCCGATATGGAAATGGGAAGAAGTTACTATGGATTTTGTCTCAGGTTTGCCCAGGTCTTTTAGGGGTAATGACTCCATTTGGGTAATTATGGATAGATTCTCCAAGACCGCACATTTCTTACCTATGAAGAAGAAGCAGTTGGTTGAGAGTTTGGCCAAGCTCTATGTGGATAATATTGTTAGATTCCATGGGGTTGAAAAATCCATTATTTCGGATAGAGACCCAAGATTTACTTCAAGATTGTGGCAAGGTTTGCAGGTTGCTCTTGGTTCTCAAGTGAAGCTTAGCTCAGCAATTCACCCACAGACGGATGGACAGTCCGAAAGGACAATCCAAACTCTTGAAGACATGTTGAGAGCATATGCTCTAGATTGGAAGGGTGATTGGGAGAAGCATTTACCTCTTGTAGAGTTTTCCTATAATAATAGTTTCCATGCAAACATAGGTATGGCTCCATTTGAGACTTTGTATGGTAGGCCTTGTAGATCTCCTTTTTGTTGGGAAGAGGCTAGTGATAAACACTTGGTTGGACCTAAAATTGTGCAAGAAACTTCTAGTAAAATTCAGCTAATTCAACAAAGGTAAAAGGAAGTACAAGACCGGCAGAAAAGCTATGCGGATAACACAAGGAAGGATTTGGAGTTTGAGGTGGGAGAACATGTTTTCCTTATTGTGTATTTAGAAATTTCTGTGTTTGTGTATAGTTTAGTACATTGTAGTGTGGTATGGTCTGTTCTCGGGTTAGATGCAGGTTGACCTGTGTTTCTGACAGCAACATCGACTGCCGTCAACAATAGGTTAACAACAACATTTCTTTCCGTCAACTTCAGGTAAACATCCATATCGATTGATGTCTACTCTGTGTAAACGGCAGTAGACCTTGACATCTACTTCTTCCAGAACTGATAGCGAGATTCTCGAAGTCCAGCTCTGGTAGAGTTATGGTAAGGGGCTAGAGTTTTGGTAACGCCGGGGTTACGAATCTGACCTCGTGGGCAGAGTTTGGGGAGGCCTATCCTTTATAAAAAGGGTGGGTTAGCTTCTTGGAACTGATTTTGGGGAGTTTTTTCCAAATCTCAAAGAGAGGTGGAAGAAAACCAGCATTTTGATCTTCATGGAGGCTAAGACCAAGCATCTACGAGTGAAGAAGGTGTGTTTTTGAAGGCTGAAGGCATCTCCAAGGTGTTCTTACCATCGGGGACCTGCGGATCAAGGATTTTAACCCGGAAGGAGGACTGTCTTGGTCGGCCAAGGCGGGCTTCATCGGCTAAATCTGTTGAATTCTTGGTGTTTTAGAGGCAAGTAACCTAGGGATCGGGTTTCCAACCTTAAGTTTTACCTTTTTATAATTTTTATAGGATTTTAAAAATTTACAAATAGACAGATTTGGGGTTTATATGAGTCTCGGATGAGTTCAGGTTCCCTGTCAGGTTAACGTCAATCTTGACTGCCGTCAAGGATGAACTTAACGTCAACCTTCTTGCTGTCAATTGAGGTTAACGGCAGCAGGGTTGCCGTCAAGTTCTTTTGTTCACTATTTTGACCTGTTTTTACATCCTGATTTATAAATTTGTATTCAAACTCTGAATGGACTTTCTGTGAAAGGTGTAGTGTTCAGTAAAACAACTTTTGACACACTATAAATTGGGTTAATTTCTATAGTCACCATGATTTGGGGCAATTTTCTGAGTTTTGGAATTAAGCTTAGATTTAATAGAAAATTTTTATAATTAATGCATGCTCATGATAAAATTGTGCTTTCTGTGTAGAAATACATGATAGGGATGTTCTCATACTATGTTAGATCTGGAATCCGAATTTGACAATTTTATGTAAATTCCATGACTAAAATAAAAAAAATCAGTAGTACTATTTTAATTTGATAAATAGTTTTTGGACTCCAAAAATCATGAGATTTTGAACAAGGCTTGTATGGTTATGATATACACACAGTAAAAATATTGAACCAGGTTGATAGACGGTTTAATTGTGATGAATATTTCTCTATTTACATCATTGATTTGATTACTGTGAAAATTAGAATATATGTTAGAAAATGATGAAAAGTTCCTGATTTGATTTAAGTAGAGTCACATTCTGGAAAAATTTTATGATTTTTCAATGACTATAACTAATTTTAGTCTGATTATCATCATGAGAGTTGTGTTCTTTTGAAGTGAATTGTGGGAAAATGTTTAGAAATTACAGCATGTGATAAATCAGAAATATGTCTCTATCAGTATTTGAATATATGTATATGATTTGGAAGTATGTTATGTTGCATTTGAATATGGAGAAATCTGTATATGAATTTGTATATGGCCAATAAGACACTGCCACCATAAAAGTAATTTGGAACATGACCATAGTAATGCCCCTATGGAAATGTTCATTATGTTATATGTTTCCGAAGGTACGGGAGAAATGTTAGAGGTGGAAAAGTACCACTGGTTAAGGTGGGGAGGGCTTCCCCCGGTATTACGCAATAACCAAGACCCTATCACTAATTGCCTAGGTGATGAGTATATGTTCATATGTCTATCTGACTTCTAATGGGTGGTTTGGGTTGTGTCTTGGCAAAACATTTGTACATATGTATATGTTATGAACAAAGTTTACTTTCAGCTCTATAAAGATTGCTTGTGATACTTGTTTTATTTCATTCGGGTGAATGTTTTGTAATCATGCTTAATATGCACACACTTGGAACCATGTATGACAAATGTACCATGTTAACACTTGAATTCATATCATCATGATTAGATCTGAAATCTTTTGGCAAAGATAAACATTGTAAAGTTTAGATCAAGTCTTAAATTCATGCTTTGATCTAGTAGCAATTGTACTCACTTTTGACTTAAGATGTGGATGATAATGTATATATTGCAAGTAGTATGGTTGCTGAATTCTATATACAATAACATATTTTGAAACCATTATGTATATGTTAGATTGGTAATCCATTTTTGGGTCGCTTGCCGAGTCTTCGTTGTAGACTCATACTTGCTTAACATTTCAGGTGAGGCAGCGGATCTCGAGGCTTTGATAGAGGAATCGGATTCAGAGCGAGAGGATTGATTATGATTGTGTGTTAGAGTGATAATTGTATGTGAGGATTTGCTTATGTTATGAACATTGTAATTGAACTATATAGCATTGTTGACTTATTTGATTGACTATGGGCTTGATTATTAAAGTTGATGAATTATGCTTTATTTCCGCTGCATTATTATTTATTTGTGAATGAATCAACATAAATTTGATATATGTCGGGGTGTGTTCCCCATGTAACACATCTCTTAGACTCGATGAGAGTTGGTACAACTGGACCGGGTCTAAGTGGGGTGTTACAGGAGATCTGAGAGACCTTCATTCTGTGTAATTCTTTTGTCTCTCAGATTGTGCCTCAGATCAAGTATTTGCTATAAGCTTGGTGTAGGGGCCATCATCTCTTTACTCTTCTTGAGTGCTCCTCTTCGTGTGTGAAGAGAGGACCTACTATGGAGTGGGTGTTTGCTTCTCTTCTGTAAGAAGGAAGACCTGTTATATCAGGTGGTGTTTGCCTCTTCGTGTAGTGAAGAGAAGGCCAGCTGCTGCTGGATGTGTAAGTGTCCTTAAGGGGGACTGTACCCTTAGTTAGTGGAATCCCAAGTCATTGCTTGGGGACTGGACGTAGGACTCCTTGTGATAGGAGATCTAAACCAGGATAAATTTCTATTGTTCTTGTGATTGTTTTCATTTGTCTCCATTACTTACTAACTATAATATTTGAGTTTAGTGTCTTCTATCAAAGTAATCTTTTTAACAGGAATATTTACAGAAGTAATTTTTAGCAATCCATTTACCCCCTCTCTGGGCTTGCAACATGGTCCACAGAAGCCCTGCTCGAAAGCAGAGTATGTTAGACTTTGACCTCTTCCATAGAAATGTGAGTTTCGAATGTCCACCTACTGATGTCTATTTTTGTTCTATTTTGTTTTTCTTAGGAGAGATGGATGTTGCAGTGTTGTGGGCCATGGGGACATAGAAGAAATAACAAAAGCTTGTTGAAGTCCCCTTGAGGGAGGCTCCTGTGAAGGCTCCTGAGGTTGTTACTGTGGTGTCTACATATCCTAATGCAGAGGCCTTGCCTAGCCTCAAGAAGCATAAGGCCCCTGCTCACGAATCGACCTCGCCTGTGGCCGGTCACCAGTTAGTCCCCCAGAGGGACAATCAGCTATGGCCTTGGGAGGATCATGAGGGCTCATAGCCTAGATGACCTCGGGGTGCCCGAGGCCCTCGGGGATGCTTGCCTCCTTCTTGGCCACCATGAAAACATGGCGGCATCCCCTGCTTCATCCATGATCAAGACCGCCCTCCAAGGTTCGATCGAGGTGACGACTCTACTATGGGGGGCTATGCTCAAGCTCCAAGATTAGATGGAATAGGATGCCAACTCTCGCGCCTAAGAAGAGAGGCTCGTGAAGACCTCCCAACTTCAGGAGGATTGTAAGCATGAGGTGAGGGCACAAGGAGGTCGAGGACTAATGTCGGGGCACTGAGGAAGAACTCACCAGGCTCAAGAATGGGTTCTCGAGGCTAGAGGAGGACCATGCTTGGAGGGTTGAGTTTGCCTGAGATGATGCCGTGAAATCTTTCCTCGGGAGCAAGGAGTTTTGGAAACTGGTCACCCTAGACTATGTTCTGTCATACTAGCTTGGGATCATCGACATATTCAAGTAGTACCTTGCGTAGATCCAAGGTGGTCTTCTCGACATCAACCTCTACTTCATAGAGCATTCAGAGCTCCTAGAGGTGGAGGACAACAAACCTCTTCCTACAAAGACACTTGCGGGTGATGCAGGCGAGACCTCGGTTGTGGCTGGGGACTTCGAGGCCTACATAGTCATCGTAGATGAGAAAACCTAGGGGCTTCTACAACTGTTTATTCTTTCTTAATTTTTGAGGTCAGCTAACCTTATTTGTAAAGCCAAATTTTGTTTACTATGAGGTCAGATGCTCTCGTCTTGTAAGACCAACTTCTTCTTTGTATACGAACATTATCGTGTAATTTATCCTCTGCATTTACATGCTTTTAGTCATGTGATGCATTTTGACTTTGGAACTAGCACTCTAGTGTTTAACAATGTGTATGCCATGCTTGATCTCGAATTGGTCAAACCTTATGGGGCCTCAAAGCTCGGCCAATAATAGTGTTTGTCAGATGTGACTAATATCTACAGAGGGGGCAAGTTCCCTAATGCTATTTTAGTGACCAGTGCAGGGCCTACCCCTTGTTGGGATTTGAACATCTAACCTTGAGGTTTCAATGGGTGACGTTTGCCTTGTGCTGACCATATCCAACATTGAGGGGCGGCTTGCAACTTGCCTAACTTCGAGGGCGGCGTTTAGCATACCCTAGCCATGCCTAAGCTCGAGGGGCAGCCTTCAGCTCACCTGACCTCAAGGCTTTAAAAACTCACGGGGCAATGCTTAGCATACCCTGACCATGCCTAACCTCGATTGGGGGGGGGGGGGGGAGAGGGGGTGGCCTATAACTCACTTTGAAAACTCATGGGGAAGCACTTAGCATACCCTAGGCATGTTGAACCTCGATGGCCAGTCTTTAGATCATCTGACCTTAAGATATCTAATTTTAGATTTATGAGTTAATTCATTGAAAAATATGTTTATACATAGTATTTTCTTAAGTTGTTGACATTCCACATTCTCGGGATGGCCTTGCCTGAGGTGGTCTCGAGCTTGTAGGCTCATGCTGTAGAACTTCCACGACCTTGTATGGTCCCTCCCAAGTCGAGGCGAACTTGCCAATGGTGCTGGTTGGATCCAAGGCATCTGCTTTTCTCAGGATGAGGTTGCCAACATGGAACTAGCACCCTTGGACATGTCAATTGTACACCCTATGAGGGCCCTATCTCATACCACGTCGATGAGATCAATGTTTCCCAACATGCATTCGTCATTCAAGTTGGGCTCGTAAGTCTCAATCCAACGTGAAGGTTCTCTGATCTCTACTAGTAGGACATCTTCATCTTGAAGGCCATGTTGAATGGAGTTTCTCCCGTCACTGACCTAGAGGTTGTTCTGTAAGACCATAAGATCGAGGAGAGCTTGTCGACCCACTAACCTTTTGCTTGGTTGAGTTGTCTTAATCCTTGTAGTCTAGTTTTGTTGGCGACCTCGACTAAGCCATTTTCTTACTGGTGTGTGGCTGAGGTGAAGTGTTGTGTGATCCCGTGATCCACCGAGCTTTGAAGACCTTGCCAGTTAACTGTGTGCCATTGTTGCTTATGAGAATCTAGGGTAGGCCAAATTTGGTGATGATAGACATCCATATGAAGTCCCAAATGACCTTCTTTATAATGCACAATGGCCACTCAACCTCCATCCACTTAGTGAAATAGTCTACGACCATGACCAAAAACTTTCGCTGCCTTGCTATTGGGGGAAATGGGCTGAGGAGGTTGATCCCCTAGTGAGTGAAGGGATAGGGTTCCACTATGGTGACGAGTTTGGTAGCTAAGACGTGGTGGAGCTTAGAGAAGGCCTGGCACCTTTCACATTTCTTGGCCAAGTTGACTACATCTTGAACCATCGTCGGCCACTACTATCTATGGCAGATGAGCTTTCAGGCCATGGCTATCATTCCCCCAATTTAGTAGCAGAATAAATTGGGGACGTAAGCAAATACATAATATATCAAGCAGTTATGTAAGTCAGAGCAACTGAAGACAACAATTGGAATAATACAAACTCTTTATTTTATTGATAATCAAATCACTAAGTCTATTACAACCACTAATTTGAGCCATTACATAGGGCCCACCATGACACGACATTGGAAAGAAATGATTTAGCTAGACTCTACTATACAATGAAGTCTGTCAACAGGAGTCAATTCAAAATTTCTCTATTAAAGGACTCTCTGGTAAGTCATAAATAAAATCATGTAAGTCAAGGTTGATTTATTTGAATAGTCCTAAGTGCATATTGATTACTATTTTAACTTCAAATGATTGATAAGCACATACACATTGATTGCTGATATAATAACATAATGATTGTTGAACACTTCACATCGATTGCCTTTCTCAAATTGATTACAGTAACTCACATATCGATTGCATTTACAAATCAATTGTCTTTACATTTCAATTCTCTTTACAGATCGATTGTCATTACTGATCAATTGCCGTTACAGATCGATTGCCATTACAGATCGATTGTCTTTACAAATCGATTGCCTTTACTGATCGATTGTCTTTACATATCTATTGCCTTTACTAATCGATTGTCTTTACATATAAATTGCCTTTACAAATCGATTGTTGTTACCGATCGATTATCGTTTCAAATCGATTGCCGTTACAGATCGATTGCCGTTACAAATTGATTGTCTTTACATATTGATTATCTTTACTGATCAATTGTCTTTACATATTGATTGACTTTATAGATCGATTGCTTTTACATATCGATTGCATTTACATATCAATTGTCTTTATATATCGTTTACAATTAAGTTACACATCGATTGCCTTCATATGTTGATTATAGTTAAAGTACACATTGATTGTCTTCATATATCAATTGCAGTCAAAATTGGACATCGAGTATCTTTAATACTTTGTTTGTCTTTAGCACAATGATTGTCCTTGAAGAAATCTTATTGATTACTCTTGAGAATACATAACAATTGCCATCTTATCATTTATCTTAAAAAACTCACATCGATTATAGTTATACTTATGTTCGTACTGACTACTCCTTTGTACGATTGATTGATCACTTAAAATTATGAATAAACTTTGTGACTGTAGCTTACAACATTATTTGTATTCAAGTAATATCATTGTTATTGTTTAAATGTATGTATTTCAAATCTCCGCCATCTGGCGCATATCTTCTGCACGAAAGCATTCAAGGATATTCTTCTTTAGTATAGTCAGTTATTAGATATGCGCCATCTGGCGCATATCTTCTGAACGTCCTTTACTATTTACCATTTTCGTGACTTGTCTTCTAACGTTTTAAATGGTGACATAATGGACTTGTCCTTTCTAGCACAACGTCTTACATCACCTATCATAGGGCGTTGACTGACACTGACGATATCTCTATGATCCTTCTCTCACTGTATCCTAGCATTTATTGCATGCAAGTTTCTGGTAGTCACACACTCTTACAACGTTGGACCTGCTACGACTACATGGATACAAGTTTCAAGAAATAAGACACAACATATATCTCAACGGATACTTCTTCGAAGAGAAGATGAATAAGAGCATGCTAGAGGAGTGAAGGTCATCTAGAAAATGAGGAAAAGAGAGATAGTACAGAGATAACCATCTTTCAAAAGAAGAAGAGCATCGTTTCTTCACTCCAACAATTGTCTTGCTTGTTGCTCTCTCTCTCTGAAGCTTCAACTTTCATCTTTCTTTGAGAGAGCTTGTAAGGGTCTGAGAGTGTTGCTTCATAGTGTGTATCTCTCCACTCTCTCAGACTGTGCCTCATATCAAGTCTTAAACTATTTATGTAAGCTTGGTCTAGGGGCCTTCACCTTAAACCTTCTCTTGGGTTGTTCCTCTTCTTGAGTGAGGAGAAGACTTGTTGTACAAGTGATTGGTACTTTTCATTTGTTGAAAGGAAAACCTGTTGTGACAGGTGGTTTGCTGCCTCTTCATAAGCTGAAGAGAAGGCCAGCGGGTGTTGGATGTGTAAGTGTCATTAAGGGGGACTATACCCTTGGGTAGTGGAATCTCAAGTAGTTTTTTGAGGACTAGACGTAGGACTCAAGGTGATAGGAGATCCGAACAAGGATAAAAATCCTCTTGCATGTGTGTGTGATTGCTTATCTCTTATTTTCGCTGCTTACTATTTCTAACCTCTACGTTTAGTGTTTTTGAAGATAATCTTTTGACAGATATTTTAACGACAAATTTTTTAAAGCAATCCATTCATCCCCCTCTCGGCTTGCAACCTGGTCAACAAGTGGTATCAGAGTCTTGTCTCTTCAAGCAAGTAGATCTCATGGTCTAAAGAGCAAAGATAAATGGCATCCCCAGGTTATGTAGAGGGACAGTTTGTCAATAAGCCTCCACTGTTCGATGGAGAAGATTACAACTAATTGAAGACTAGAATGGAGTTCTTTCTTCAAGCTATAGACTATCAACTAAGGAGCATAATAGAAGATGGAGAGTTGATAGTCCTAAACTCTAAAGAGAATTGGAATGAAGGTGACAAGAAACTCATGTCTCAAAATAGCAAGGCCAGGAGCATACTATGCTACTCATTAAGCAAGAAGGAGTTCAACAGAATTTCTATATGCAAATTAGCAAAAGAAATGTGGGATAAGCTGAGACTCACCTACGAAGGAATATATAAGGTCAAGGAAACAAGAATAGGTATACTGGTAGCATAGTATGAAAAGTTTCAAATACATTCAAAAGAGTCTATCTCTCAATTGTACAGTTGATTCACCGACATCACAAATGGTCTGGCTGGACCTGGGAAGAGCTGTAATACATGAGACATGGTGAGAAAAATTCTAAGATCCTTACCAACTCTATGGACTCCCAAAGTCACAGCTATAGAGGAAGCTAATGATATCATGTCCATGTCTCTAGAGAAGGTCATTGGGTCTATAATTGCTCGTGAGATAAACATGGAGAGACTAGGAGAAAGCTCTACCAAGAAACTAATAAGCAACGCTCTGAAAGTTGAGGAGAGTACTTCTGGAAGTGACTCAGAAGATGAAAAGAGTGATGAAGACAGTGAAGAAGAAGCATTTCTTTCCAGACGACTGCAAAGAATTTTGGCTAAGAAAAAGTATTAGTCAAGAAGAAGAAGATTCAAGAAAAAATAAGGAGTTTAAGAAGCCTGAGCCAATATACTATGAGTGCAAGAAGCCTGAACATCTCAAGGCTAATTGTCTGAAGTTAAAGAAGATAGATTACAAGAAGAAAGACACTGTGAACAAGTTCAAAACATATAAGAAGAAGGCGATGGCTGCTGCTTGGAGCAATGAAGGAGACTCAAGCAGTGAATCAAACTCAAGCAAAGAAGAAGAAGAAAAGGCAAACCTAGCATTTATGGCCAACTATGATGACAAGGTAAACTCTGACTCTTCTTTCAATTCATGTAATGAATTTGATTCTAATAATTTCGAAGAAGCCTTCAATGAGTTATATGGAAAATATAAATATGTATGCAAACACTTAAAAATAATTAAGAAAAATTTTGCATGTCTTGAAATTACCAACTCAGACTTAAAATTTGAAATGGAACAACTTGAAAATCAAATGCAAGAATTAAAACATAGAAATGAGTTGTTATGTGAAGATGTAAAAAGGAAAAATGACATAATTCTAACCCTGGAAAGCCAAGACACAAAAAAACAAGTCAAAAGAAGAAATGGAAATCTTAACAAAAGATAATGAATACTGAACGACCACATTGAAAAATTAACAAATGGAAGATCCTCATTAATACTAAAAGGTGCAAGAAGATCTTGTAAGAAAAAAATATAGAATAGGTTATAAACCTCCAAAAAATGAAGAAATAATTATACACTACAAAAAATATCCACTACTAAAATTTGTAGCTAAAAAGAGATATACTAACTGATGGGGGATAGTAGCAGTGAGGGGGGAAGGAGGAAGGAGGAAGAAGAAAGGAGGTGGGAATGAGGAGGGAAGAGGCTAGAAGCTTGCCTAGCAAGTTTACTTTTTCTTTCAAATTTTCTTCTTTTCCTTCTTATGGAGGTACATGTCATAGAAATAGGAGACATGGTTTACAAATTTACCAAAATGCCCTTTTCCATAAATAAGCATAGAAATAGCCCAAAAAAATATAGAGAAATAAGAAAACACCCCATGGGCTCTAAATTGTCACGCCCCAACGCGGAATATCGGAGCGCGAAGGCAGTTGCAAGAAAAGATATAGAGCGTATACTAGACATCAAACCATTGCACACTGAATAATACTAAAGCAAATCTTTCTCATTAATAATTTTCCAAATGTCTAGTTACAACCACTAATATCAGAGCCATTCTAAAGGGCCCAATTACATTGCAACAGAAGGAAATAACTAACTACAACTCTAAGATAACATAATGACTCAAGGGTACTCCTAGCTTTACTCTTGGTCATTCCCTTCCTCGTGAGTGTTTGTGTCATCCTCGGTCTCACCTGAGAACACAACATCAAATAACGTAGGGTGAGCGATAACGCCCAGTAGGACTTAAATCTCAGGCTCAAGCAGGCTTTAAATAATTAACGCATTTAATGGCAGAGTGTCTAGAGATAGTAGGTACAAGAGAGTCAAAATATAGTAAGAGATAGCACAACAGGTAACAAGATAGCACAATAGCACGAGATCAAGTATAGTTTCCAAAAATAGCACAAGTATCGAATATAGCACGAATAGCAGGATGGCCATAGCACAACTAGCACAAGTATGGTAATAGCGCGACGAGTATAGCACTTGTTTGTCATTCTAGACATCGAGAGAGTATAGCACGTTTTGTGTTTTAATTGTCATATAGATAGTCGAGATAGATAGCACTTGACTGTAATGCCAAACACTCTGATCATTTAACTCCCATGGGCACTAGCACTTTTGGGCGCACATCCCAGGACCAGATCGGGCCCTTTATTTATTGCCAGGCATTGGTTATATTGTTTATCTTTAGACAATCAGTCAATGGCCAGTATAGAGTACCAAGAAATAGATAAGAGCACAAGATGAATAGATGAGCTAGTAGAGTGAACGTGAATAGGTGAGCGAGTAGAGTATAGATGAGAGCTAGTGGACATTGCACGTAATACGTCGAGTAATTTGGCGATAGTAACAGTTGCACAACACGCGCACTTGGTGTTGGTAGTCAGGTGGAACTCACGACCCTACCACTGGCCTTGTTATGCACAGGTCCAGAGGTCCGGCGTGATTTAAGACGAGAGTGAATCTCTAATATCCGTTTGGATCATATAGATCCCTAAAGGGTATCATAGGTATTAGGGTACAACCGGCTCGTCGACCATGTGGGAATCCATGATCAGAGGAGACTTACGGAGGCCTTGTGCAAGAGTTCACTAGTCCGGCGAAAGGAATATCCGACGAAGAGTTCAACACAAGCCAAGTAAAGTGTGTATATAAAACATGTGCTCGACGTTCTAGAGGAATTCTAGGACAGTGGAGCGTCGATATCGGTATTATAAACAATGCAAGAAACGAATACAAGTCCTTAAAATAGGGTAATTAATGTACTTTATTTCAATAAATTACCAGGCACATTATGAGATATTTTCTGCAATATTTCAGCCATAAATGGATGGTTCAAGTGTGTGCAAGTGCAAGAGAAATCATAGATAGAAATAAGTCGTGAACATGTATTTTAAATCATTCAATATAGCACCATTTTTAAGTAGGGTTTTTACTGGGGGTATAACCGTAAGAAGGCGTAAGGATTATTTAGAAAGTGACAAAAATATTTTTCATGGGTTTTTCTCAAAATTCTTATGAAGGCGACATAGGGCTGTAAGGATGGCGACATGGGCCAGGCAGAACGCGACAGGGTCTTGCACAGGTCGCGACAAGGCATGCAAATCGGGTATTGAGAACGCAACGGCTCACTTGTCGCCTTCTTGGTCGCGACAGGGAGGCTGTCGCAATCAGGCCCCAGAAAGTGACATGTTGAGGCGTCGCCTTCTGGTTGTCTGCGCCTGACTCTGACAGGAGTCAGACCAGACATTGGATTGCGGACCAGAACATTTAAATTTCGATACAGGGTCATTTAGAAAATCATAACTAATTATATAGTCAACGAAAAATCATGAAGCCAGTTGCAAATTAAACTAGACATGTAAGGGTACTTCCAGTAAATCGGAATTAGAGAGAGAGCATGGTTTGAACATGGTTTGAGAATGAACAAGGATGAGTAACATAGAACATGACATAGAGAGCAAGACTGATTTAATTCGAGCAACATGCTCAATGAAATTTAGGCTTTTTAGGGCAGATGATCCCTAACAACATGAAGTATCTACAGTAAAACTTTCGTAGCATGGGATCAAGTATTCATAGAGATTTGAATTAAACATGACACCTCGGGGTTATCATGTTTGCAGTCTTCAAAATTAAGAACAAAAGATAGGATGGATGGAAAAATATGAAACTTGGGGGTTTCGTTCAAGAGGGTAGGAAGAACCTACAGAAAAAGTTTCATGGTTTATGCTTGTGAGAATGCCTACCTTTGGATTTATTTGTCTTCTAGGGTTGAAACTCCCAAAAACGAGGAAGAAGCTTCAAGAACACCTTCTTCCCACGAAATCCTCTCCTCCTTAGCCTCTTCTCCACGTCCAGCAACTCTTGGCAACGAGCTAGGGTTGCCCAAGAGAGTTTAAGAGGTGTATTTATGCAAGTATGTATTTCTATTCCTACTATTACTCTAATTCCTCTTTAATTACGAAATTTCCTTACTCCCACCTTCCTTCCTTGCTTCCAATCACTATTTAGACTTGGAAAAGATCCAAATTCGTGCTAACCCATATGGGGTAGGTTTAGGAATCTAATTCCAACTCTAACTTCCTATTTAGTGCATTAAATACCCCTTTTCTATTTAGGTAATAATTTAGTCACGAATTTAGGGTATTTTCTTATTATTCACCCTTTGTAAATTCATATTTTGACCCAATAAATTCTAGAAGATCCATTAAGCAAAGCCCATTACTCTTTTCCATTTAATGGGTTTTATTTAATGCTCTATTTAAATATCCATTTAGCTAGGTTTTAAATTCTTTATTTAAATTTTTATTTTTCGTAAAATTCAGGTTGCTACATAAATGGACTAAACAAAAAATGTCTCGGCCCTCCCAAAATTTGCTAGGGCCTCAAAAGTCTAGAGGAGTGTCGCCTAACCAAAGAGACGTCGGGTCCGACGCTCGACGACGTCGGTAAACATGTGTCGGATCAAACCAGGCATGTGCACGGGTGTCTGCACCAATCCTTCCCGGCTAGGAGGAACTCGACCCTATCTAGTGAGAGTCCTGGCCACTCTGATATCTCTCTAACAAATTTGGGTCAAGATGCTCCAACTTCTCTCGAGTGACCCAAGTGTCCTCGGTCACTGATCGCCCTCTCCAACGGATCAGGTAGCGCTGAAAGGCTCTATTCCTAGATGTAATAACTTGCTCATCTAGTATATAGTCAATAAGCTCAGGTTGTGTTGTACTCGAGGTCGACGGTGGACGCTTAGGTGCGGGATCACTCACAAGAAGGGGAGCAGTGTAACGCCCCTCTTAGACCCAGTACAGTTATTCCAACTTACATTGGATCTAATAGAGGTATTACAGTGGAATATATCCAACATTAGACGGTTACAGATTGAGACATACATAAATGATAATTCAATTCCAATATTATGCAACGGAATGTGGAACCAAATACTTGTAATCAACATCATACTCAAATGTTAAGTCTAAAGTATAAGAGAAAGATAACAATAGTCCAAATTTAATACAATTCATAAGTTCAAATGCATAAAATGAAAGTACATATTTTCCTCACATACAATTGTGGACGATCCGTTTCCCGCACCCCCGTCGGACTGTGGAATCCTTCGTTGGTTCACCAACGTCGGTAGGCTCTCGTTGGTGATGATGGGTCGCTGGTTGACTTTGTTGACTCCTTTGTTGACTAAGTTGACCAGGGGGAGAACAAAGAAAACCAGGAAAGAAAGGGAGAGTTTGTGATCGCCAGGGCCTTACCTGTGCCCAAGGGAATGTTGTGATCACGCCGGTGCAGTAGCCTCGCGCAGCAGATGAGTGTGGGATTCCAACTTCTCTCCCTTCGGTCGGCCAAAGGAAGAGAGCTCCACGGTCTTCTTCAGAGTGTTCCTGCCACAAAAGAAGCTCTATTAGACTCAAATGCGGTGTAGTAAATGTTCAAAATGAAAAAGTAAAGCCCAAAAGGCAAGTCCCGTACCAGTTGCGGACTTGAGAAGAGGGGTGGCTAAATGTTATGACCACCCTTCTTCCCTCCATTTTTTGGTTGGGAAACCCCTTTGTAGGTGTGTAGGAAGGTGCCCTACGTGCCTAGAGTGTGTGGGAATGTGTGTGTAACATGCAAAAGCTAAAGAGAAAGGAAGAGAAAGAGAGGAAGAGAAGGGAGATGATCCTTGTTGCTGTGGCATTGCTGACTCCTTATGGGGCTCCTCCAGCTTGGGATGAAGCCTCCTAGACCTCCCAAGTGATGAGAGAAAGAACAAGAAGAGTGGTGGAAGGTAGGGTGTAATTTTCTCTCTCTTCTCTCTAAGTGGCAAAGTGTGGACGTCCAGCCTCTCCTCCCCCCTCACTTAGAAGTCCAAGGGGGGTTAAATAGACAGTGGGGTCGGAGTTCAGAGGCTTTGGATGCTCAAGTGTGAAGAAACACACTTGCACACTTGGCAATCCATGTATTAAAGCTCTAACCAATGAGGAGGGGCCAAGTAGGATTTTACTGGGTCAATGGGGTGCCAAGGTGGCCCATATGCCCGTTGGGAATGGCTACATTCATTGCATGACCGAGAGAATGGCGCAAGTGGGCTAGATTCTCGGGGTAGTTGCGCAGACCTGGTAAACCATGTCGACGTCAACAGATCCTGCCGCCAATACCATGCAGGCGTCCTCCGATGTGGACGCCAACATAAGTGAACGTCCAGAAGGCTTGCCGTCAACATGTAGTCAGCGGCAATCGATGCTGCCGTCTACATGGCATCTGAGGCAAGTCAACAAATGGTCAAACGGGCTTTATTGGGCCATAGAACCATGCGGGGATGGGCCAAATCTCGCGTCTACAAATGCCCCTCCGAGACGTCCGGTCTTGCAGGGGAGCCGAGCGGACTGAAAGGTTGGTGTCTCGGTAAACAAAGGACGCGGAGATTTGATGAAGGGCCATCTCCGAGGATAGGAATTCTAACAAGCCAAACAAATGAGTTAGGCTAGAAACGAGTGACGAATCATCTGAGAGACAAATGTGGATAAGAGGAAGAGTGATCTACCCGTGTAACTACAACTACAACCCAATGTTAGGGTCCCTGGCGTGGCCGTGCCGGACTTTGACTAGTTTCTGGCGTATCTGAGTCAAAGGAGTTGTAATATGACGGTTGAATCAAGAGAGTCTCATAACCGGAGCCGTGGGCTCGCTGGCCTAATTAGGACATCTGTCCCAAATTTAGGGGGTCGTGGAGACAAAGGAGTTGGTTGATCTCTCAAAGGACTATCAAAAGATTCTAACTGGAATTAATGTTTGGAAAGTCTGAAGTCCGGAATTAAGCTCGTGATTGGCGAAGGTTTAAATGAACTCAATAAGACTAGCTTTATTATTTGTGATAAGCACGGTGGGACAAGTTCTCGAAGGGGGGACAACGAACGCCCGATATCAACTTGGATATTCAAGGAGGGACTGACCCGATAGGCCACCTGAGCTGGGGGAGCTATAGAGCAATCGAATGATCGAGGAAAATCACCATTTTTTTTTGAGTCAGTGAGAGAATGTTAGCAGTGAAGGCCTAAATGCATGCTGGTGTGGGTTGCCTATCTAAAATGCAAGTTAGAACCAGAGGAAAATTCTAAAGGCCAACAAATAACTGAGAGATCGCAAACCCGTCATGGTTTTTGGTAAAGGGGAACTCGGGGTTCATGGTCGCCAAGTTATTCGCCTCTGGCGGGGTCCTACGTTAGACATACATGTAACACTCAAGGTCGCATGAGTGTTCCGAAACTGAAGAGCAGTTTGTGCTTAGATATCTGCAAAATAGCTTCAAAGCACAAGATAAAATATAATGGCCACATGAATAATTGAACTTTGAAAATTTTCGGCTAGTAAACGTCCACTCCGATTGCCGCCAATAAATAGTAAACGACAACGGATGATGCCGTTGACTGAACACTGGCATCAACCGATCTGGACGTCTAATGGCCAGCGGATCAGGCCGAAAATATAGGTGATGGGAGTCCATAAGGACTCTTCTTTCTTCTACCTTCATTCCTCCCTTTCCCAACAGCGAACCAGAGAGCTTGGGGATGAACTGGAGCAAGAAACATGGCCTCTTCATCGACCGGAAAGTCCACAAGTATGAACCGGGGATCCTGAGCGAGGTTCCGGGACATCTGAGCACCAGACTAGCTAACGGGGAGGTAAGTACCGTGCTCTTTTCTGCTTCTTCCTAGGCTGAAAACGTCCTAAAACTCCTCTCACTGCGCCCCTTCATGCAAGAGATGCCTGCCTTCCCGAGCCAAGGCCAGGTACAGGCCTTCTCTTGGCTAGTTAACCTAGTGAACGCCAACACGTTGGACATAAGAAGCTTCATCGGGATGTGGAACTTGAGTTTCATGGTGGTGCTGGCGAAGAACATGAAGGATATGTGGTGGGGCTTCGACGCCCTGGGAGTGCTGGTTGAGCGGTGGCATCTGCACACACACACGTTCGTGTTCCAGGCCTTCGAAGCAAGCGTGCTGCTAGAGGAGGTGGAACTATTCTTGGGATGGAGGTGGTGCGTGGAGTACGACGTGACCCTCTTTACCATGGGAAGAGGTCCTCGCAGACATCGTACGGGACAAGAAGGAGGTGCTGAGAATGACGAACAAGAATGGGATCTTCCTAGACCGACTGGCCTGGTGGTTGATCCAACATGCGAAGGAGATTGGAGGAGAGCGAGCAACCCGAGGACTGACACTTTGCCTAGCTAGAGTTTTCTTGTTCCCCACCAGTGGCGACTTCCTCCTTTACGAGCATGTGGGAATCCTATCTCTGCTATGGCGCGGGCAGTCACTTGCCCCTGCAGTGCTGGCGCACCTCTATAGCTCTCTGACCACAATGATCCTAGGCGGACGCACATGCAGGAGTTTGTTCCTACTTCAGGTATGGATGGAGGCTCATTTGAAGTTTGACTTTGCTAATAAGCAACCTACCCCCTCTAGAATCTTCCTTCGGAGTTTGGTGCACTGTAGCAGGGCATGGTATGAGCCAGAGGACGAGATCAAGTGTGTGACAGCACACTTGAAGAGCAGAGATGCTTGGAGAGATCATTTAGCCTATCTGGTGATGAAGGATTTCATAGTGAGGCCACTATTCATGAGGACTATTGAATTCAAAGTTCGAACCAGGGAGGACAAAGACTTGTGGTTGATTGGGGCTGATCGGATGGTGGTATACCAGCCACATCGGTGTCATTGTCAGCTCGGAATTGCAAGGGGAATTCCAACTTCATCCAATTGCACTGACATGATTGTTACCGGGTGGAATGAGAAGCTGATGAAGAAGACAAGGAAGACTTGGGCGAAATACACTATGAGCAAGAAGGTGGGACTGGCAGTGCAGGAGAACCGGGAAGACACCTGGAAGTACGAAGAGTTTAATGACACTATTCGCCCCATTTCTTGTGATTTTTACATGGCCCGTAGGGCAAAGTGATGTACTTTCTCGATTACCAACAAGTGTAACACAGACTTAGATGAATAAAGAGAGATTTGCATTGTGTTTAATGGCTTGAATTGTGTGAATTGAGCATTGAATGTGTTGAATGGGCTTTCAAATTTGTTCATTGGAGTGTTCTGTGAGGACTGAGTGCGCAGCGGTGGGCGTCCACATCGATGGCCGTCGACAGCATGTTGACGTCCAGAGTATGGCCGCTAACAAGCAGAGAGAAGAATCGACGACCAAATCAACGACCGTCTAATTCAAACTAGGGGTCCACTATCTGGCCGTCGACCAGACTTCGAGATCTGACACAGATGAGACATTGGCGACAACTCTGTAGACGTTTAAAGTACGTCAACGACCATAGTCTTGACGTCAGAAAAAGCTAGACGACCGGCGATTGACGTCAACTTCAAAAAATAGCTTTTTTTTTTAACCGACGCCTCATTCCGGTGCCACTAGGTTGCTCAAACGCCGAAGAGCTTCTTCTTTCTCTCCACACCCTCTTGCTCTCACAACTCTCTAATCTTTACACACACCTTCTAATCCTTGCCTTTTCTTGCTTCACCTTTCTTGAGAGATTAAACCCTTCCGATGGGGACGAGAGGGAAAAGATCAGTCCTCCGGACCCGTTGCCAACCAGGAGAGGAGGAGGAGGAGGAGGAGGAGAGCAGAGAGGAAATGATGGTGGAGGAAGAGGGGACCACGACGGCCGGCGCCGACGGTGATAGTGCTCCGGAGGAGGAGGAAATCGCTGGAGGCGACGGAGGGGGGGAAGAGACGGAGGCGGAGACACCTCGACGGCCCAAGATAGGCCTCAAAAACCTTAAAAACCCCTGTGGAGCGTGTTTGTACAATGAGAAAAGAGGGGGGGGGGGGAACAGAGGAGACTCTGTCGGTTTTGACAGGAACTTGACGTCCACATCGGTGGACGTCGGGTTTCTGTCAACGTCCACCCCTATGCCGTTCATTTGAACTTGATGACCAGGGTTGGACGTCGACTGGGGAACTAGATGGAAAGACACTTGATGCAGATTCTTTGTAAATGGCAACCCCCATGCCGTCAATATTTCTTTAACGGCAATCGATGCTGACGTTTATGTTTCTGTGTTTCTGCAGGGCAAGGGCCAAATGAGGAGTAGGGTGACATGGGATCTGTGCTGGGCATGGTACCGGGCACTACCGGAGATCCAGCAGACCCGAGTTGCCCGGATGGGGTTCGGGCACCTCCTGTCGATGCATCTATTCCACGTGGACGTACCGTACTTGGAGGCCCTCTGGGAGAGGTGGGAGGAGGACTGCAAGGCATTCATCATGCCTTGGGGGCACATGATACCCACGTTGGAGGACATGGCGTATCTGATGGGACTACCGGTTTAGGGAGAGCCAGTGGTCGGACAGGAGAGGAGCGACTACTATGATGACATAGTAGAGCTTCTGGGACCAGAGTTCGTTGCGGGGAGGAGGAGGCCGATCCGGAGCATCTTGCTCGGATCGCTATCAGAGGCCGTGGGGCTGAGGGGTAGGAGGAGAGGACCCCTAGAGATGTTGGAGGAGTTCTACACCGGAGTACAGGGGGCACTCGATCTAGGAGACAGGAATGAGGAGCAGTCTGTGCGGATCTTCATCTCCTACCTCTTCGGACGGCTCCTCTTCGCCACACAGTCATCCCAGATGAACTGCAAGTTCATGCTGTTGCTGCGAGACCTCGAGCAGGCGGAACGGCATGCATGGGGCGCCGCGATGCTGGGGCATCTCTTCTCTCTTCTCCCCAACAGCTCGCGGAGTTCCCAGAGCACCGGGGGCTTCACCCCCTTTCTACAGGTACGCCTCTCTCTTTCTTTTAAGTGCTCATCATTGAATTTATTTGAATTGACATGTCGTTCTTGTTGCCTTGCAGATCTGGGGGTACACCCGCTTCCCTATGGGATGCGGGGTACAGGTATAGGGGTGCCAGACCATGGTGCCTCTCATGGCGAGGTGGGAGGTAGCTCCCGACCCGAGGGTGGCGGATCGGCGCGCGGAGGATGTGCGCGCCGCACTGGACCACTATCCCCACGACCAGGTACAAAACTCAACTAGCTCTCCTTCTTTCTATTGCTATCAATTGTTCCTTTCGATGTGACTGACCAATGCTCTCTTCCTTGCAGGTGGTGTGGACCCCATATTAGGGGGAGGCAGACACTTCCCACCCAGCGGTGGCGGCGGGTCGCCCCCTCTTCGACCGCCACCTGCTCCTGCTGTGCTTGGGGACTTGCGAGGTCCTCTACCTGGAGCTGGTGGTACGAACTCTAGGCTGGCACCAGCCGGCCATAGAGGTACCCTCTCTAGGTAGGGAGGGACACTCTTGTCGATGGTTCTTCGCCGAGGACCGGGACTGGGGCGAGGACCACGGAGCACCGTCGCTTACTGGCGAGAGGGCGGCGAGCAGGTGCTCCAGCAGACAGCTCTCCAGGATAGCTCGGCATACCTGGAAGGTTACCGAGCACGCTACGCCAGGCGACTCCGGCTTGACCGGCGAGTGGTGAGTGAATTTCTAACTCTAAGCCTTTGTCATTTGAATTGCTTGACTTGATTCTAACCTTGAAGTGTGAATGACAGCTGCTGGAGTCGCAGGCGGTACGCCTCCTGGAGGGGCGATTGGCAGAGCAGGAGGTGGAGCTGGAGAGGCTCCGCGCTGAGATCTGGACACTGGTAAGTAACATCTTGATCATATCTTGAACTTGATTTGAAATTTATTTGACCAAGGTATGTGAATGCAGAAGGGGGAGCTAGCGAGGGTACGAGCTAGCCAAGACGCAGGGGCGAGCTCGTCCGCTCAGCCGGCCAGAGGAGACTTGGCGGTTCGCCTTCAGGAGGCCCTGGACCGGGCACAGGTGAGGGTCCGGGAGTTGGAGGTGGAGGTAAGACACTGAACCAACACCATTTCTACACATGATTTGATTGGCTTGACATGACTTGTTTGTTCCTTTGTGTGCAGCGGCAGGGGGGAGGAGTAGCGACCCTCCAGGCGCAGGTGGAGAGCTTACGACTGGAGCTATCAAAGATGGAGGGTCAGATGCTCGAGGCGCGGGAGAGGCAGAGCCAGGCAGAGGCCGACCGGGTACGGGCCATCGAGGCCCGAGTGCAGGCTGTCACGGATCTGAAGTTTTTGAAGAACTGGGTGCTGAAGAAGCACTGGGAGCAACAGCGACAGGCCCAGCAGGAGGCAGCCAGGAGGATGGGGTCTGTGTTCGGATCTCTCGACGACATCGTGTCACTGGAAGATCCGTCCGTAGGACGAGGAGGAGGACAGCGACCAGAGGCGTCGACGGCATCGAGACCTCCTGTCCCGGACCGACGCTGGGAGAGGGAGGAGGAGGAGGTGAGCAACTCACGTAGGCAGAGGCCTAGTGAGGGGGAGAGGAGAGAGGAGTGAGTTGTACCATCAGGGGTATGCCCCTGTCATGATATGTACAGAACTTTTATCCTTCATAGTGGATTTTTGTGGACTTCATCTTGATGTGTACTTGAATGGTTTGCTTTTGTACTTTGGGTTCCTGCATCCACAACACTTAAAGGAAAAAGGTTAGTGTAGATCTGTTTTTAGCCCCTTGCCTAAATGATGTACCTTTCTTGAGATCTGGTCAAGGGGCTAATGTCTAATAAAAGATAAGAACACAAATGAAATAACCGAAGGGAAATATGCACATGCATTTTTTTTGTCCTTTTGTCTCTTTTTTTGATTTTTTTTTTTGTTTTGAATAGGAAAATAAGTAATATGTTAGTATATGTACATGGTACTACTAAATTTTTTTTTTGATTTTGATTTTCTGATTTTTTTTGACTTTTTTAATCAAAGTAAGGGGAAAATATGTACATGGTGAAGATATATACATCGAGAGACTCTCTCTCTCTCTCTCTTTCCTGTTCTTTTGCTCTTTTTCATTTTTTTTGGATTTTTGGACTCTAAGACACATACTCATCACACGTCAAAGCATGGGGTCCGTATGATCTATTTAACCACGGAGGTCATGAATAAGGAGGATCGTGCATGAAATCTTTGACGTCGGAAACTGCCCTTAGCCTTCTTAATATTTTCCACCATAGAAGGTCTTACAAGGTCAAATTTGCCCTTAGAGGGAGGAGTTGGAAGAAATAAGTAGGAAGTCATGCAAGGATTTGGTTCAAACCATTTTCTGTTTCCAAACCAACATCTCACACTAAAAGACTTGGTCAACAATTATTTCTAGGGGAATTTTTCATTTTATTTGACTTCTGGGGTGGAGGCACGTACTTTTTGCTACCTTCTTGATTTGGCCAGCCTTTTCCTGGGTACGTACTTTTTGCTACCCTTTTTTGACATTTTTGACTTTTCTTTTTCCCCTTTAGGCTTGGTTTAGCATTCTACCCCTTGCTTTTTCCTTGATTGCCCCTGTTTATGGTGGCCTTGTCCTTTAGATGGAAGTGGATGGTCCCCTACTCGTAGTTTGCCCCGCTTCCAGACGTGACCGAGTGGGAAGAGAATAGGGGAAGCATATTGACCGTATTAGACCGCCCGAGTGTACTTGTGATTTTCCAGCTAAAAGACAATATCTCAACATCATGTGGTGTGTGAATAAACCCTACCTTACTAATGACCAAGTGGAAAAGTATAGACTTAAACCCATACCATTGATAAGTGATGAATGACAGACTTGACAGATCGACTAAGGGTAGAATTTCTTGAGGTAGACCGCGTTCCAGGGGTGTGACAACTCGACTCCCTCGGCATCTATTAACCTATAAGCATTCCCTGAGTATGCTTTTTTGACAACGAACGGACCTTCCCAATTTTCTTGCAATTTGCTCCTGGGACCTGGTGCCTTTATGATTTTGCATTTTAGGACCATCTCCCCCACTTCAAATTTTCTCTCAAGAACTCTTTTGGCGTAAAAACGTGTAATTCTCTAACGGTAAACTTGAGCATGGTCAGCCGCTATTATTCGCCTTTCATCTAAGAGTTCAAGTTGTGCCAACAAGGCTTCCCGACGTTGACCGGGGTCAAGTTTGGAATCCAATTAAACTCTAAGTGAAGGGACAAAGATCTCATATGGGAGTATCGCATCCGATCCGTACGTCAAAGCATAGGGGGTTTGCCCTGTAGGAGTTCGGACCGAGGTGCGATAAGCCCAAAGAGCTTCAACTAAGCGATCTGGCCAGTCAGCATTGTTATGAGATTTGCATGTTTTCTTTATGATTTTGATGAGAGTTTTATTAGTGGCTTCCGCTTGTCCATTACCTTGTGGATAATATGGGGATGAATGATGCAAATTAATACCATATTTACCACACTTGTCGCGGAGCTCCTGTGAAGTGAATTGAGGTCCATTGTCAGTGACGATGTCCCGAGGCACGCCGAACCTTGCAAGAATGTTGCGCTTGATGAACTTGACAACTGTTGAAACTTTGACCTCTATGAATGCTTCTGCTTCAGCCCACTTTGTGAAGTACTCCGTGGTGGTCAGAATGAAGGACTTCTTATGGATTTCTCCGATTCTGTCCGCGAGTGGACCGACCACATCAAATGCCCACATAGCGAAAGACCATGGAGCAATGAGAGGGTGAAGAGAAGAGGAAGGAGCATGGATTTTGTCACCGTGCAATTGGCATTTAGCACAGTGACGGACAAAGTGACGGCAATCTTCTTCCATGGTAGGCCAGTAATAGTGTCTTAGCAACTTTTGAGCGATTGCTCTACCATTGACATGGCCACCACATTCACTAGAGTGAGCGGCTTCAACAACACTTTGAGATTCGATTTCATCGAGGCAACGAAGATAGATCCCACTGAGAGATTTCTTGTAAAGAACACCACCTATGATTTTGTAACGCTCTGAGACGTGGCGAATGGCCCGTCTATCGGCAGAGGTGGCATAATCGGGGAATGATCCATCCTTGAGATAGTTCTCGATGTCAAAGTACCAAGGATGGCCGTCTTCGAGGTCAATTTCGGGCTCTTTTGAGAGTGCATGGACCCGAAGAGAAGGAGATTTGAATTGAATGAACCAAGGATCAACATGAGAAGGGACATTTAGTCTTTGGATGGAGATGGTTTCAGAAGACTTTCCCAAAGGGATGGGAATGGAAGAAGCCAGGGAAAGCAAGTGAATCTGCTAGAATATTATGAGCCCTAGGAGTGTGGACTAAAGTGAGCTTCCTAAATTGCCGGACTACCTTTCCTACCAACTCTTGGTATGGTTTCAACTTGGGATCCCAGGTCTGGTACTTGCTAAGAGACTACCG
This sequence comes from Colocasia esculenta, assembly GCA_014218235.1. NCBI lineage: Eukaryota > Viridiplantae > Streptophyta > Magnoliopsida > Alismatales > Araceae > Colocasia > Colocasia esculenta. Next base: position 143,870,557 of record CM024753.1, on the reverse strand, counting down.
GAGTATCAACTGCGAATCGCCAATTATCCTTAATTCCTTGACTCCGAGCAACAAAACCATTTTCAGCCCGACTAGGAGCACCTCATACTTGGCCATATTGTTCGTGGCACGGAAGGTTAACTAGTAGGCATGCGGAATGACTACCCCTTCCGGTGAGAGGAGCACTGCCCCTATTCCATAACCTTTGGAGTTGAGGGCTCCGTCGAAGTAAAATATCCATGAAGGTTCTCCATCGATAATGGCTCCTAACTCTTCATCCGGAAAACTTTCGTCGACAGGACAGTACGAGGGTAAGGGGTGGTGGGCCAAATGGTCAGCAATAGCGTGCCCCTTGATTGACTTTTGGTTGACATAGGTGATATCAAATTGATTGAGGTGCCACCTCATCAATTCAGGACGAACTTCTCAAGCAAGTACCGAATTGGGTCTATATGCGCCAGAAGTTTCACCTCATGAGCAATGTTCTTTCCATGGCAGTGTACTTTTTCTCAGCCTCATTGAACAACTTTGATAGATAATACACCACTCCCTCCTTCTTCTCGTCGTCATATTGGGCCAAGACTGCTCCAGTTGAATCTTCAGTGGTTGACACATAGAGCAGTAAAGGTCGACCCGAGACTGGAGGAGGGAGAACAGGGGGATTGAACAGATAACTTTTCAATTCATCAAAGGCCTTTTGACATTTATCGTTCCAATCAAATTTTGCCTCTCCTTTAAGCATCTCATAGAAGGGCTCGCAACAAATTGAATGTTGGGAGATGAACCTCCTAATGAACTGCAGTATGCCAATTAGCCCTCTAACTTCTCTGATATTCCTAGGAGGAGGCATGTCGATTATTGCTTTGGCCTTATTAGGATCAATCTCAATTCCCCTCTTGCTAACTATGAACCCAAGCAACTTTCTTGGAGAGACTCCAAAAACACACTTCTTGGGGTTCATTTTGAGCTTATGTTCTCTAGAATGTTGGAGAACTGCTCGGAGGACTTCAGCATGGCCATGTCGAGTCTTTGATTTAACCAAGACATCATCCACATAGACCTCCATGTGCACATGCATCATGTCATGAAAAATTGCCATCATTGCCCTTTGATAAGTTGCTCCCGCATTCTTTAATCCGAAGGGCATGACAACATAACAGTAGGTCCCCCAAGGCGTTGTGAAAGAAGTTTTCTCCTGGTCTTCCTCCACCAGACGGATTTGGTTATACCCAGAGAAACCATCCATAAAAGATAACATCTCAAACCCGGAAGTGTTGTCCACTAGGACATCTATGTGTGGAAGAGGGAAATTGTCCTTTGAGCAAGCACGATTAAGGTCACGGAAATCTATACAAATCCTAACCTTACCGTCCTTCTTCATCATAGGGACGATATCAGCTACCCATTGTGGATAAAGCACAACCCTAATAAATTTAGCTTTATGCAACTTGTCAATCTCCTCTTTGATCTTGAGTGCAAGCTTGGGATGTAGTCTCCTTAGTTTTTGTTTAACGACTTTTGTGTTAGCTTTTAAGACCAACTGGTGTTCAACCAAAGAGGTGTCAAGTCCCGACATGTCCTCGTATGACCAAGAAAAACCGTCGGAGAATTCTTTAAGGATAGCTACAAGAGCTTCTTCTTCTTGTACACTCAAGTTGGCACTAACCAAGACTACCTTCGGGGATTCTTCAGTGCCAAGATTGACCTCTTTGGTGGGTTCATCCGTAGCCATGGTTGGCTCGTCGAACCTCTTTGTGCCATCCACATATGAGCTCACTGGGTCCTCTTCTTCTGACCCAAGATCTCCCGGCTCACCCTTCTCATCGAAATCTAGCAAATAAACTCCTAAACCATCGTCTACAGAGTTGCCTTCTTCAAAATCTGATTCAACAAGGGCAGGCTCCTCAAGAAACTCTGGGACTTGACTCAACTTAGCACACCTCTCAGCCAAGGCCATGACATAACAGGCAGGAACTTGCCTACCCTTCTCTTTGCGAACACGTGGCTGAGAGGGACTAGACTCTTCTAATCCTATTCTAGACTCTAAACCTGACTCTAAACTAGGATCCAAGACACTATGTACAGGACCGCTATGTACAAAACTATGTATAGGGGAAGTGACCTCAGAGGGGCGAGAAAGAGAGTCTATGCTAGAAAGCGTCGGCCCCTGGCTGAGCGGAAGAGGTTCCACAGAGGAAGGGTGCTCGATGGAGACCTCGCATTTCCATTTTTCAAAATTGGCATTTTTTTTTGGGAGTCAAGGCCCAAAACCATGAGTTGCTGACTCAAGGGAGCCTCGACTGGCTAGGTGAGGGATGGAGAAAGGATAGGGGGAGAAAGAAGAGAAGAGGAAATGGTTGGAGGGAAAGAGTCAGGTGCCGGGCACACCTCAGTAGCGGGAGATTGTGAAGGAGGTTAAGGAGATGAGGGAGATGAAGAGGGGAGATCTGAACCAAAGAGCAAGAGAAGGCCGAAATCTTCAGAGGTTTCTTCAAACCCGGCATCTTTTTCTTCTTCGCTTTCGGAGTCAGACATCTCTTCTATCACCGGTTCCCGAGTACCCAGTTGGAGGGGCCCCTGAACGAAGTGGTCACTCAAGGTCCAAATAATAGGCTGATAGGGGTTGAAAGGATCCGGATGAATGGGGTCCGGATGAAAGCCTAAACCAGTCCTATCTAACAACCTTCTTGTCTGTATGCTCCGGACAGGACCCTGCTCGTTCCTACCCAAACCTCGGCCATGTATGTAGCCGATCTTGGCCATGACCTCCCAACCTTTTCCTTGGGGACATGGGATATGCTCGAGTTCTTCACGTAGAAAGAGAGGTTGGTTGAGATCACAGGGTAAGGGGAAGTCGAAGATGGACATGACTGGATTTTTCCCTTTGTCCGGAATGAACAAATGTGGCATCTGCTCTGAAGTGATAGAGTTGAGAGTTTCCAAGGTAGGAAGGCTCTTGATTTTGATAACCCGCCCATTGAATGGGAATTTGAAACATTGGTGGGCGGTAGAAGGGACCCCTAGGGTTTGCTCTAGCCAAGGACGACCAAGGATGGCCTTGTAAGTTGGGTCGACATCTAAAACTAGAAACTCAGAGGACATAGTGACGGGTCCTATCTCGAGCTGAAGAGCTATCTTACCTTTGGCAACCCTTTTGAAATTGTCGTAGGCAGCAATAGTGGAGCAGATTTTCTCCAGATTGTCCTCCCCCAAACCCAATTGCTTGAGGGTCTTCATCGGACACACATTGATGGATGCCCCATTGTCAATGAGGGTGGAGTCCACCGAAACCCCGTTGAGGTTAATGGTAAGACAGAGAGGAAGTGAACGACACTCAGGGGCAGCAAGATCTTTGTCCGAGAAGGAGATTGACGGTCCTTGGGTGAGGGAGACGATAGCATTAGTGACCCCACTAGGAGGAAGGTCATCGTTGACCATGATCTTCTGGAGGAATTGGAGGAGAGTGGACTGATGAGACGGCGATCTCCGAATCAATTTCAAAATAGACATCCTTGCGGGAGTCTTATCCAAGTGTTGCAGAATGTCATATTCGGTGCCAGCAGGTGGTGGAGGTCCACTATCCTCCTCATCTTGAGATGGCCACGGGGGCGGAGGAACAATCCGGTTCCTGAGCGTGACATGAACGTCCTCCTGAGACTTAGGGAGAATGAGCTGGAGAGGTCTGGATCTAGGGGTAGATGACTCATAGACAGGGGGAATAGGAGGGTAGGCCTCTTGTTGGGTGGGTCGAATGAGAACTAAGGGCCGTTCCTCTAAGATGGCGTCTACAGTGGTGGAGGGTTCCTCAGATTCTACAGAGGGACATGGGTACCATTCTTCAAAACCTTCTACCCCCCACTTTTGTTCTCTCCTCACGACCCAGGGTTCCGAATGCGTCATGGTGTGGACACTTTCCTGGGACCTAGAGGAGGAGGGTTTGTTTCTCTGGTAGTTGGGGAGAGGGTTTTGGACAATACCCAGATCCTTCTTGGTATACCTAGACTTGGCTATGGCTACCTTGAAGTCCTCCCAGTTAATTCTTCCCTGATCGTTCATGTCATATACCCAATCACGGAAGGTGAAGCAATTGTTGATATCATGACTGGGAGCCCTATGATAAGGACAGTATTTTGAGGTGTCCACCCTCGGATTGATGCTTTCCCTTTGTGGGGGGAGCCAGATAGCATCACATGACATGAGGGCGAAGAATACGTCCTCGAGGGTCTCAGGGAGAGGAGGGTAGTGAGACCTTTTAGGACCAGGCCGGGTGTAGCCTAAAGGAGGAGGAACAGCGGAATAAGGCTTGGAGGGGTGTGACGGGAACTGGTGAGGATTGGAAGGATTGGGAGGAGGACTGGAGGACTTGTTGGGAGGCCTCAAAGGCTGACTGCAAGCATTGATAGATTCGTTGACGGTTACCCCCTTGGTGGTAGGTGCCGCAGGAGCTTTACATCCCTTGGGTTCCCCTCAAAGAAATGTGGAAGGGAGGAGTCCTTGATTTGGTTCTGAACCACCCTTACCCGATTATAAAGATGTGCAAAGGAGGGGAACTCACTTAGCATGAGGATGGATCGAAGCAAAGGGGTGGTATTAGTGACTAGCATAGTTATGGCCTGGGACTCTGGGATGGGTATGTCGGCTCTTGAAGCCATGGACTCTAGCATAGTCATACTTGCGATATTTGGGGGCCTTAAAACCCGGGGGGAAGTAAGCATTAGGGAGCTTGCAGTAGTTCTGGAGAGAATGAGGCTTGGAGAGGGACAGAGACTCAGCCAAGAGTCTCCTAACAAGACCCTCTGTCTCCGACTAGGAAATGGACTCAGATTGAGCGGGAGGTGAGGGCTGTACATAAGATGGATAGACAGGAGGAGGAGTTAGGGTAGTAGGAGGTAAAGGAGTAAGAGGAGGAGCAGGAGTGGCTAAAGGAGTGGAGATGGGGATGGGGGAGATAGGAGTTCGGGAAGGGGTGACAGGCCTAGGAGTGGGTCTTGATGAAGAAGCATAGAAAGGAGAAGGGGAGGGAGGGGAAGGAGAGGCTCTGCCAAAATCTAGAAGTAAATCTCAGATCACAATCTGAGATAATCAACTTCGGAATTCCATGCAGCTTCACAATGCCATCAATATACAATCTGACCAAGCTCTCTACAGACTGCTTCTTCTTCATAGCAAGGAAATGAGCACTCTTTGTGAATCTATCAATAATCACCCAAATGGAATCATTCCCTCTATCCGATCTAGGCAATCCGGATATAAAATCCATGGTCACTTGTGTTGGGTTGAGTGTGGTTTTAATATCCCTCTCTCCCTAGTTTTGATGATGACTTGTGTGATTTTGTACTAGATGGGCTGAACATGTTACATACATCATTTGTATAATTATAATGCCCAAACAACATGTTTTAAATAGTTTACACTTCATACTTTGATGATAATGCCCTGTGCTAATGACTTATGTGTTAATTTTTCAGGGGTATACAGTTTTTATCATGGTTGTGTCCCATTGGTAGTGTCGACACTGGCTTACTGTCCCAGAAGCCATTTCTGAAGACAGGGTCAAGTAGTGTCGACACACTCAATGGTGGTGTCGACACTAGACCCAGCTTCCAGGAGATCATTTTGCCGCCTGGGACAGGGTGTCAACACACTCAGTGGTGGTATCGACACACTCCGGCTGAAGTCTCAATGTTCGTTTCTTCTGGACACGTGGCCACTTGGGGTTCAATAGAAGTTGCCTTGGATCGTGTGCCCACGCACTCCAAGGGTACAATTGGACTTGTGGGACTATATATACCCCTAATTTTGGCTCCCAAAGGATTAGGAGACCTCCAGAGAATTCCAGAAAAGTTCTGGTGGCAAAAAGGGGAATCTCTCGCTCCTGCTCATCTCATTGCTATGGTGATCCATTTTCCTTCCCTGGAGAGCACGAGGGAGTGAAGGAGTGTTCTAAAGAAAAAGTTGAAGCACTTCTCAAGGGAGCAGATCCAGCAGAAGCAAGCAATTGAAGAGAATCTTATGGTGATTCAGGAGCAATTGAAGCAGAGCATCACCAAGTGATTCAAAGCGTCATCAGATCTCTTCAATTCAACCTTCTGCAAGAAATCTTCATCGAAGAACACAAATACTGTATCTATTTCTTACATTTCTGAAGTTGTTCTTCCAATTCATCCATGAGATTTGTGCATGAAGTGTTGCACAAGTTTCTGTGAATGAATTTGTCTTGGATCAGATCATTGCTAGAGGATCTGATTTATATTGGTCTTGATCTAGCATGTGTTTTGTGAGCTATTGAGCTCGGTTTTTGTGAGTTGTCTACTCAGTGTGTGGTTGACCAAGTGTGCTCAGTTTCTGGAGCGGGTCTGCTCTAGAATTTATGTGTGAGTTGTTGAACTCAAGTGTGTTGGAGTCATCGTGCTCCAGTGTGAGTTGTACTCAAATTTTGAGTAGTGTGTTCTCACTGTGTGAGGGGTGGACGTAGGGATTACAAGTGTGATTTCCGAACCACTTAGAAAATCCTATGTGCAATGGTTTGAATTGTTGATCTGCGTTAGATGATTGCATAGGATTGCGGTTTCACACTAATTGCCTAATTGTCTCACACCTCTTCTTACACACTCACACATCAGATATGGAAATTGTTTTTGTGATTAGATCTCTGAGTCAAAGTAGTTTGAATTTTCCTAAGCTTCCGCAAGAATTGGCAACAGATCTATTCAACCCCCCCTTCTAGATCTGTTTCACCTAATCACTCGATCTTACAATTGGTATCAGAGCGGGTTCACAATTGTTCTGATATGATTTGAGTGTTTTTGTCTGATCTTTGTGTGACACTTGCTTGAATTGGTTGATTGTTTTGTTACTGTTTTGCTTCCACTTAATGGATTCTCGAGGTTTTGTTGCTGAAGGTCATTCCATTAATATGCCACCATTTTTCAATGGGTCTGATTACTCTTATTGGAAAAATCGCATGCAAGTTTTTCTAGGGCTCAAAATTATGAAATCTGGAAGGTAGTTGAAGTGGGTCCTTATGAAAATTAAGGCGATGAAGAGAATTGGACTAGAGAACAGATTAGGAGGGCCACTCTTAACTATAGTGCCATGAACATGCTTCAGTGTGCAGTCCACCCTAAAGAATATTCAAGGATATCCATGTGTAAATCGGCTAAGAAAATGTGGGATAAACTTGAACTAATGTATGAAGGAACATCTCAAGTTAGGGAAACCAAAGCAAACATACTTGTTTCTGAATATGAATTGTTTATGATGAAATCTGATGAATCAATTTCTGAAATGTTTGCTAGGTTTATGACAATCGTCAATGGACTGAAGGCACTAGGTAAAGAGTACACTGATGCTGATTTGGTAAGAAAGATTTTGCGCTCTCTATCATCTATCTGGCATACTAAGGCCACTGTGATTGAAGATTCTAAGGATTTGTCCAAAATCTCTTTGGATGAACTCATAGGATCTTTAATGACATATGAAATAAATTTGAAAAGAAATGAAGAACATATGCTTAAAGACAAACCAGTAGCACTTAAAGCCTCATCAAGTAACAAAGAGAAAAGTCAAGAGAAATCAAGTTCTGAAGAGTCTGAGTCCAATGAAGATAACTTGCCCTCATGACTAAGCAATTCATAAAATTTTTAAAATCAAGAAAAGGGAAATTTACTGGAAAGAAGAAATTCTTTTCTGGCAAAAGGAATATTTCTTCTGCTTCAAATGTCAATTCCAGTAGAAATAAAAAAATTGATGAGATTATTATTTGATACAGGTGCAACAATGCAGGACATATGAAAGGGGAATGTCCTGAAAATAAAAAGGACAAGTACAAAAAGAACAACAAATTGAAGAAGCCTAAAGCTATGGTAGCAACTTGGTTAGATGATGACCAAAGTGAGGATGAAGAAGAAAAGTCCTCAAGTTCAGGGAATGAGGAGCTATGTTTTATGGAGCAACGATGGAAAGGTAGATACTTTCTTTAAACAATACACTATTGAAGATTGGCAAGATGCATATGCTGAGTTGGTTGAAAAGTTTTCTGAAATAAGAAAGGAAAACAAACATTTGAAAAAGAAATTTGAAAATGCCATGCATGATACTTCATTGAATAGAAAAATTTCTGAACTTGAAAATGAAGTATATGAACTCAATGAAGAAAAGGAAGAACTTTTGAACGAAATTGATGAACTGAAAATTGCATCTCAAAAGGCCAATGATGACTTTGAGAAACTTTATGAAAAAATGGAATTGCAACAATTAGAAAAGCAACAAGATATTGATGAAATCCAGAAACTTAAGGGTTTGTTGGAAGAAAAGGAACAAGTAATTGAAATCTTCACAAAAGGAAAAGAAAATCTTGATGCTTTGCTAGGATAAAAAATGAGATTTGAGAAACATGGACTAGGATTCACTACACAAAAATCCTTGAAGAATAAATCTGGTGAAAAGAAAGAAAATTCTTCAAAAACTCCCTTGATAAAATTTGTTAAAAGTGCTAGTCCAGAAATTAATAATAAGCAAGTGTCAAATAACACATCTGAAATGTCCAAGAATCATAATAAAAAGAATGTTTCTAAATAAAAGAAACAAAATAGATCGACACACACCACTGATAGGTCGACACCAGTCCAACACAGGTCGACCTGTCCAATTTTGAAAAACAACAATAAGTCGAACAGAAATGCAAACAAAAATCTAAAAAATTCCAAAAACACAAAAATGAACTTTCATGATAATTCTTGGACATCCAAGACAACACATCAATCTGATTGGATCAACTCTTGGAATCAATGGTATCATAATCCTTATTGGTACCATTCACAATTCTTTTATCCAAACTTTTCAAGATACCAACAGAATCCTTGGTTTGAATTTCCATACATGAATAATCATACCAAATTGCATAATCTCCATGCTCATGAAAGAAAGAACACTGGTGTTTTCGTTTCAAAAAGAAATGTTGACTTGGCAAAAAGAGAAATCACTTTTGAAACAAAGAAAATGCCAAAAACAACTCAAATATGGATTATAAAAGATCTATTGTCTCTGCTCAAACACACTGATGGTCCCAGCAATGTTTGGGTACCAAAATCTTCTCTTCTCTGATTTGATTTTTACAGGAAGGTCGTGCACCCAAGTCCAATGTATGGTTTCTTGATAGTGGGTGTTCACGACACATGACAGGAGATAGAACAAAGTTCTCATTTCTGATTGAAAAAGAGGGAGGATCTGTCACATTTGAGGTAAGAATAAAGGGAAAATCATTGGATCTGGAAAGGTTGGTAAATCCTCCTCAAACTCAATTGAAAATGTCTTGTTAGTTGATGGTTTGAACTATAATTAATTTGTTGAGCATTAGCCAAGTTTGTGACAAAGGTCACAAGGTTGTGTTTGAATCAAAATTTTGCAGAATAATTGATTCTTCAAATGACAAAATTAATTTTTTGGAAAAAGAGAGAACAATGTCTACATGATCAATCTTGATAAAAAGTTTGTTGAAAACATTTGTTTAGTTGCAAATAAAGATGAAATTGCATGGACATGACATAAAAGACTTGGTCATGCAAGTTTCAACACAATAAACAAACTTTTAAGGCTAAATTTGGTTAAAGGACTTCATGAATCTTTTCCAAATATTGAAAACCAACTTTATGGGATATGTGCTCAAGGAAAGCAAACCAGAAAATCTTTTAAAACCTTCAATGATGTACTCACATCTAAGCCACTAGAATTACTTCATATGGACCTTTTTACCCCAACAAGAATTCTTAGTCTTAGTGGGAAAAGATATGGTTTTGTTATCATTGATGATTTTACTAGATATACATGGGTTATTTTTTTATCCCACAAGAGTGATGCTTGTCTAGAATTCAGAAACTTCTGCAACCATGCCTTAACAGGTTTTTCACATAAAATCAAATCCATTTTAACTGATCATGGGGGTGAATTTGAAAATAAAACTTTTTTTGATTTGTGTGCTAAACTAAACATTTTCCATAAATTTTCTTCTTCAAGAACTCCAGAACAAAATGGAGTTGTGGAAAGGAAGAATAGAACACTTGTGGAAATGGCTAGATCCATGCTCTTGGAAAGCAAACTGCCTAAATCCTTCTGGGCTGAAGCTGTAAACACATCAAATCATATTCTAAATAGAGCATTGGTCAGACAAAAAATCAGAAAAACCCCCTATGAACTGTTGAAAAACAAAAAGCCAACTTTGTCTTACTTTAAAGTCTTTGGTTGCAAATGCTTTGTACATAATAACAATAAAGAAAATCTTGATAAATTTGATGCCAAAAGTCATGAAGCCATTTTTCTTGGCTATTCAGAAATCTCTAGAGCTTTTAGAGTGTACATTCTCAAAAATAAAACTGTGGAAGAATCTCCACATGTAGTCTTTGATGAAAACTCATTCTCAACTGATGATTCTACATCTTGCAGGGTTCCTCAGAATAAGGAAGAAGATGATTTCATTGTTGAATCTTCACCAACTGTTGAGGAAAGTAACGACTCACTTGAAACTCTGGACAACCATTCACCTACCACAAGTGGATCAGGTAATATTGTTCCAGACTTGAATGCATCTCAAGAGGTAATTCCTGTAAATAGATTCTTGAGAGATCATGCAATTGAGAATGTAGTTGGTAATGTGCATGATAGAGTTAGAACTAGATCATCCTTTCTGAATGCAATAAATCAAAACCCACTAGCACTAATTTCCCAAATTGAACCCAAGTTAATTGATGAAGCTCTAATGAGTGAAGATTTGATCAATGCAATGCATGATGAACTTCATCAATTTGACAGAAATCAAGTGTGGGAATTAGTACCTAGACCTAGTGACCAATCTATTATTGGCACTAGATGGGTATTTAGAAATAAATTGAATGAAAATGGACAAGTTGTGAGGAATAAAGCTAGACTAGTTGCCAAGGGGTACAATCAAGAGTTTGGCATTGATTTTGAAGAGTCATATACCCCTGTAGCTAGACTAGAAGCTGTGAGAATATTTCTTGCCTTTGCATCTTCACTGAAATTCAAAGTTTATCAAATGGATGTAAAGAGTGCCTTTTTAAATGGTTACATCAAAGAAAATGTTTTTGTAGAACAACCTCCAGGTTTTGAAAATGAAAAATTTCCTGATCATGTTTTCAAACTTCATAAGGCTCTTTATGGTCTCAAGCAAGCTCCAAGAGCTTGGTATGACCGTTTGAGTTCATTTTTATTGGATAAGGGATACACTCGAGGTAATGTTGATCAAACCTTGTTTACAAAAATAGTAAGTGAACAAATAATTGTTGTCCAAATTTATGTTGATGACATAATTTTTGGATCCACAAATAAAGATTTGTGCACTGAATTTGCTAACCAAATGAAAACTGAATTTGAAATGAGCTTAATGGGTGATTTACAATTCTTTTTGGGATTGCAGGTTAACCAAACCAGTGAAGGGATCTTTATAAGTCAAACAAAGTATGTCAAAGAACTCCTGAAAAGGTTTGACTTTCAGAACCCCAAGCACTCAAGCACACCAATTGCAGTAAATGTAAAACTAGATGAAGACTCACTTGGTAAGTCAGTAGATCCAAAGACATACAGAGGTATGATTGGTTCTCTACTTTATCTCACTACTTCTAGACCTGATATTCAATTTAGTGTGTGCTTGTGTGCAAGGTTTCAAGCTAATCCTAAAGAAAGTCACATGTTAGCTGTCAAAAGAATTTTTAAATATCTTGTTGGAACATGTGAACTTGGCATTTGGTATCCTGCTGGTTGTAAATTTGATTTGATTGCTTATTGTGATGCTGATTATGCGGGTTGTAAGCTTGATAGAAAAAAATACTAGTGGCTTGTGCTTATATCTAGGTGGATGCTTGATTTCTTGGGCTTCCAAAAAGCAACACTCAGTTGCTCTATCCACTGCAGAGGCTGAGTTTGTTGCGGCTGGTTGTTGTGGCACCCAAATTCTTTGGGTGAAACACCAGCTCCTAGACTATAATCATAAGTTAGGATGCATTCCCATTTTATGTGACAACACTAGTGCTATTAATTTGTCTAAAAACCCAATTCAGCATTCACGCACAAAACACATTGATATTAGGCATCATTTCTTGAGGGATGAGGTTGCTAAGAAATCTCTTGAACTTCATTTCATTGAAACTGAAAATTAAATTGCTGATATTTTCACCAAGCCTATTCCAGAAAATAGATTTTCATCTTTAAGGAGAGAGCTTGGGTTATGCAAATGTCCACATTCTTTTTGATCTCTCTATCATTGAGTTGAGTGTTGTGTATGTGTTTGTTCGGGCACCTTTTGAGGGGGAGTGATTGCTTCATGATGTAAATATTCCTTTCACTCTACATTCTTCTATCTATTTTTCTTTGCAATAAAACACCTTCCATTTTTGCAACTCTGTTCCTCACTCTCACATTGCATCAGAATTCTTGGTATATCAAATGGTGATTTGAAGAAAGACAAGTTAGGCTTGTCTGGACACTCTCACTATGCGTGAGTATATGTCTCCGCCAAGTATCAAGAATCTTGTATGCAATTGTTGAGGGGGAGTCCCTGTTCTTCAATAAAAACATTCCTGTTTTCATTCAAATCCTTTGATTCTCTTTATCTTAATGAAAGACTTCTAGAATCAACAACTCAGGGGGAGCTAAAGAATTCATAATTCTTTTCTTTCATAAACTCACCATTAATTCATTGTGTTGACACAATTCCTATTCATGAGATGATCATTAATTTTCTCAAAAGAAACCACAGAATGACTTTTTGATTGATCTACTACATCTTTACAGTCAATCTTCAATTATATTCTGACTTCCTAAAGTAATTTAATTTTCTTCAAGACATGAAGCTCACATGTGCTTTGAATTTAGACATCTCTTTTACAACTGATGAGGGAAAAGGTTGTATTCAGTTTTATAATATTCTCCTTCAATTTTCTTTCTACAGAGCAATGACACTAATGCTGAGAAACTACAAACCTTCACAAAGAATGAAGTGCCATGTATGTCATGAGGTGTTTTTTCTATCTCTGTTCCAAGGGGTCAAACAGAATAAAAACAAAAAAACTTACCATATTGATGATAACTGAGTAACTGAAAATATTGGCGTCTTATAAACGTATATTTTAATGTTAAAGGGTTATCATTTGCCCCTTTGAAACTGGATAATTAGCAAATCTTTAGTAATCAGGGACTATGGTGTGTAAAAAGCATTAGTTCCTGTGTGAACAAGATTTACTACATTTGAAAGATTTATTATTAAAAAAAAATGTCCAAGGAGATTCCATTAAAACAAACAACCTTGCCCCAAATCAGATTGCTTAGGACTGTTTAATTTCATCATAATTGACTTCATTCTAAAAGAAATTTTTCATTACCTTGGATTAGAAGAATATGAAAGATTGCTATTGCTTGTATTGAATGTCCTATATCACTCAAACTGTCATTTCAGTGTTTCATTATAATCAATGAACATATCTTGTAAGGTGTTGTTTAACCCTTGAATTAATAATGGGCTTCTGTTAAGAAATTACAAATGAATTCATTAACATATTAAAAATCCTTGACAAGTTGATTCCATACTTCTTTCATCATCATAAAGACTCCATCTCAGCTTTTTTGTCCAAGTTAGGTCGACACAGTCCTTTTCCTATGTCGACACCATCACTGGTCAGGTCGACACAGTCCCCTCTTGTGTCGACACCACTGCTTCTCCAGGCAAATTTCTTCATCAGACACTGTTTAAGGTAAAAAGTACTGACGGCTCATCTTACCCTTCATCTCTTGCGTGGAGCCTTTTTCTATGCCCTTATTTGCAGGTCGACCCGTCGCCTCTTTTCATCTCAAAGGAAACAGGAGATTTCTCTCTTGTTCCCGCCATCTCCTCCTCTTCCACATCACCTTCTTCTCTTCTCTGCTTGCTGCGATGCCTCCCAAGCAGACACCAAGGAGGGGCGCGAGGTCTAGGGCTACTGCTCGTGGGGTTGTGATTGAAGAGTCCCCAACTGAACGTCGAAGCAAGCGTCGCCATGATCCGACACAGCAACAGGATGTGTCTTCACACTCTACAACTCCCTCCAAGCGAGGTAGGTTGTCATCCTCTGGTCGTGGCAAATCCCCCAAAGTGCCTCGTCATCCCCGAAGGAAGCTTCTCTCCAGTTCTTCAGACACTTCAGAGGAATCCTCCTCCGCCTCATCTGGGTCTTCCCATCTTTCTGAGGCTACACCTTCCAAGATAGTCACTGAAGTGAAACCTATTCTCAAGCCAAGAGCTGTTGATTTGCAAGATGAGAACTTTGCCGGTGCATTTCCTGATTTCATCAAAATTTTCAAGTTTCAAGGCTGGCTCCCCTTTATTTCTGAATTTCGTACCTTCTACCCTAGACTGGTGCAAGAATTCTATATGAATTTGACTGATGTACCAGAATGTTTTCAATCTGAAGTGAAAGGGGTTTCTATTCTCTTATCAACTGAGCTGGCTTCTAGACTTTTCAAGATTTCTGATGAAGGGGAAGATTACCATACCTGTGAATTTGACTTGCTTGAAGCATACACCTTGCTTACTGGTCTGCCTCATGATAAAACAGACTCCAGGAAAACCTATGTCACTAGGTTCAATATGAACACATTTCCACCTGTCCTTAGGTTAATTCATCACATTCTCACCACAATAATCACACCACAAGGTGGTGGAAGGGACATGCTCACAGACATTCAGAGGTTTGTCATGTATTGCATGAAGAAGGATATCAAGGTCAATTTGAATGTGATCATGTATCAAATTTTGTCTGAAACAACCAAGAAGGATCTTCATAGATCACTGCCATATGCTGCCCATCTAACTGTTGTCTTCCAGCATTTTGGTGTTTCTCTTGCAAATGAAAAAGTTCAATCCATTCCACAAAACATTATTTATTGTTTGAAACATTTGCAAAAATTTATGGGATTTCAGATTGAGGGTGCTCAAGTTTGTCGAGGGCCAATTGTTGAGCCACCTGCTGCACCTGAAGAAGAGGAACATCCTCCTGCTGTTCAGTCACCACAGCCTGCTCAAGAGGTTCAGCCCCCATCTGAGGTTGTGGTTCAAATTCCACAGGATACACACAATTCACCCATATTACATGGTTCCTCACCTCTACCTCATGATGTGGACCCTCCATCCTTCTTTCCCCAATTCCCTGGTTCAGCATCTACTTCTACTGGTGGACCTTCTGTTCCACCAGAGTTGTATACCTTTCTTGAAGACAAGTTTGCCACTTTCAATTCTTCTATCCAACAACTGGCCGACAGATTTGAGCTTCGAATTCAAAGGTTGGAAAGTACAGTTAATGGCCAGTTCATTAGACAGAAAAGAGCTGGCAGAACATGCAACTCATAGATTCAATAGACTTATTGGCACCTTGGGAGATGCTTGTGTTCAACTGAAAGAACTTCAAGACCAGCTTGAATCAGTTCTCCAAGGAATCTTAGCTAACACACAGCGAGACCTTTTCAACAGTCAAGAGACTGTCTCACTTGTGTCTAAGACTCGACTGTCGTTTGCTCACCTAGTTGATGATATGGATAGAATGAAGACACTCTTAGCTCACATTGATGAGGAAATGATAGAACTCAAGGCTGCGCTTCGAAATATTCAATCATCAAGCAATGTGCCAAGCTCATCTTCAGCTTCATCTCAAGTTCTAGCTAATCTCAGTGCTCTTCAAGAGCACATTCATGATAATCATCAACGAATGGAAGAACTGTTGCATACTCATTTGTCCACCATGCAATCTCAGTTCAGGACAAACTTATCTACTTTGGACGCCAGAATGCAGTCTATAGAGTCTATTTTACTGCCTCTCCCTCCTCCACCTCCATCCTCTTGATGGATTTTCTTGATTTGATGATGTCAAAGGGGGAGAAGGGTTGGTTTGTGAAAGGGATGCTTGTTAGCAAAACTTTTTGGATGTGATTGTCATATTTTGTATGGTTCATTTTGAAAAGGGATGCTTGTTAGTAACATTTTGTTTTGGTTGTGACAACTGTCATATTGTATAGAAACTCTCTTTCAATGACAACTGATGAAGTAAATGAAGATGTTGAATTTCATTGTCATACATTATGTGTGCTTGGGATTTTTTGAAAGAATGACTTAAAATCACATTTTTAAGAAAATCAAATTTTCATGTTGATTCAATGTTGCCATCATCAAAAAGGGGGAGATTGTTGGGTTGAGTGTGGTTTTAATATCCCTCTCTCCCTAGTTTTGATGATGACTTGTGTGATTTTGTACTTGATGGGCATAACATGTTACATACATCATTTGTATAATTATAATGCCAAAACAACATGTTTTAAATAGTTTACACTTCATACTTTGATGATAATGCCCTGTGCTAATAACTTATGTGTTAATTTTTTAGGGGTATACAGTTTTTGTCATTGTTGTGTCGACACATCCATTGGTGGTGTCGACACTGGCTTACTGTCCCAGAAGCCATTTCTGAAGACAGGGTCAAGTAGTGTCAACACACTCAATGGTGGTGTCGACACTAGACCCAGCTTCCAGGAGATCATTTTGTCGCCTGGGACAGGGTGTCGACACACTCAGTGGTGGTGTCGACACACTCCGGCTGAAGTCTTAATGTTTGTTTCTTCTGGACACGTGGCCACTTGGGGTTCAATAGAAGTTGCCTTGGATCGTGTGCCCACGCACTCCAAGGGTACAATTGGACTTGTGTGACTATATATACCCCTAATTTTGGCCCCCAAAGGATTAGGAGACCTCCAGAGAATTCCAGAAAAGTTTTGGCGGCAAAAAGGGGAATCTCCTGCTCCTGCTCATCTCGTTGCTGTGGTGATCCATTTTCCTTCCTTGGAGAGCACGAGGGAGTGAAGGAGTGTTCTGAAGAAGAAGTTGAAGCACTTCTCAAGGGAGCAGATCCAGCAGAAGCAAGCAATTGAAGAGAATCTTATGGTGATTCAGGAGCAATTGAAGTAGAGCATCACCAAGTGATTCAAAGCGTCATCAGATCTCTTCAATTCAACCTTCTGCAAGAAATCTTCATCGAAGAACACAAATACTATATCTATTTTTACATTTCTGAAGTTGTTCTTCCAATTCATCTATGAGATTTGTGCATGAAGTGTTGCACAAGTTTCTGTAAATGAATTTGTCTTGGATTAGATCATTGCTAGAGGATCTGATTTATATTGGTCTTGATCTAGCATGTGTTTTGTGAGCTATTGAGCTCGATTTTTGTGAGTTGTCTACTCAGTGTGTGGTTGAGCAAGTGTGCTCAGTTTCTGGAGCGGGTGTGCTCTAGAATTTGTGTGTGAGTTGTTGAACTCAAGTGTGTTGGAGTCGTCGTGCTCCAGTGTGAGTTGTACTCAAATTTTGAGTAGTGTGTTCTCACTGTGTGAGGGGTGGACGTAGGGATCACAAGTGTGATTTCCGAACCACCTAAAAAATCCTATGTGCAATGGTTTGAATTGTTGATCTGCGTTAGATGATTGCATAGGATTGCGGTTTCACACTAATTGCCTAATTGTCTCACACCTCTTCTTACACACTCACACATTAGATCTAGAAATTGTTTTTGTGATTAGATCTCTGAGTCAAAGCAGTTTTATTTTTCCTAAGCTTCCGCAAGAATTGGCAATAGATCTATTCAACTCCCCCTTCTAGATCTGTTTCACCTAGGGGTGTCAATGAGCTGGGTTAATTTGAAGCCCAATGGGTAGTCCACTTCAGACTCAATTTGGGTTAAAATATGATGGCCCATGGATCTCTTTTGAAGCCCATTTGTCAAACCCATCACTTGATGGGTTGGACTCGGGTTAGCCCATTGGGCTAAGAGACATCAATAACAACCATACCTATCAATAACCACCATACCTACACATGCATTAAAAACATGCTTAAAAAAAGAAACTGGTTTCCACCACACCAACAGTTCCCTTTAAATTAAAACATGCTTAAATTAAAATAGTGAATCTATCTACATATTAGATTGATGGGCTGAAACGGGTCCCAATGGGCTACCATGGGTTTGTTTTACTTTGATCCATTAAATTTGGGTTGGACTTGGGTTGGGTTATTTTAGTGTTGGGCTAAACTGGGTTTAAATTGGGCCAGCCCAAGCCCACCCATTGACACTCCTAGTTTTTTTTTAAGGCAAATACCTAGAAGAGGCAGAGGGAGAGTGCTCACCCCCTCAGGGAGGGGATAAGGTTACCACTCCACCACCACACTACTCCCAGGGAAATTTTATTAAAAGCAATGAAGCAAAGATACATTATGGCCTGATAGAGGGGAACCCTGCCTTATCCAAACGGCAGGCACCCTTTACAGTAGGGGGGAGATCGGCCCAGGATAACCAGAAATTACAATCAGACTGAGAGGAACAACCAAAGTTAGCGAGAGAGTTCGCAACTTGATTGGCCTCCCTAAAAATGTGACAAAAAGAAACATGGAGAGTCTGACACTTAGTTAGAATGTCATTTACAGGGAGAGCAATCCTCCATGGACAGCGAAACTGACCCTTGATAACTTGAACAAGAACCAACGAGTCAGACTCAATCAAGATGCTGTTGACGGCATGAGAGCAACACAGAGAGAGCCCATCCCTGAGAGCAAGAGCTTCCGTCTCAAGGCTGGACCGAATGTGAGGATATCAGTTAGCAAAGCAGAAAATAACATCCCCACGATCATTCCGAAGAATACCACCACCAGCTGCAATACCCATAGATCTCTTGAATGCACCATCGACATTGAGCTTGAATCTCCCTGTTGGTGGTAGTAACCACCTGACGATTCTAGGAATCTGATTAGAAGACTGCTGAACATGAATACCCCACTGAGAAAGGAATGTAATCTGAACAGGAGCAATGTCTTTCAACACAAGCAAAGAGGCGGCGATAGCATCCTGCACATTCATCCGAACTTTGAAGAGGACATGAAAATTGGTCATAGCAACAGAGTCAAACCTTGAGCGATTCCTACTACACCACAGCTCCCATAGAACAGAGAGGAATATGAAACGAACAAGCTTTCCAAAAGAAGAGCAACCAGGTTGATCAGAAAGAAAGCAGATAACACCATGCGTTGGATTCAGAACAATCGAGTTGTGGAACTGGAGAATGTCAAAGAGAGACCCCCAAACCGCCTTAGCCACATCACTAGTGAAGAATAAGTGAGTACCAGATTCAACAGTAGGAGAAGAGCAGCAAGAGCACATTGAGCACAGAGGAATACCACATCCCGCCAGAACATCATCAGTAGGAACACAACTCTTCGCCAGACGCCAAGCAAGAATGGACCACTTCAGAGGGACAGCCGGGCTCCACAACTTATCCCATCTAGCACTGATGACAACTTGTGAGATTTTCCGCACGGAGGAAGAGGTAAAGATGCCATCTGGATTGGGACACCAAATCCAAGTGTTAGTAGCCCCTAACATCGCTATACAGTTATTGAGGACCAAAGCCGGGCAGAACTGACGAGCTAGCATCAAATGATGACCTCCAGGCTCATGAACAACTTGCTTGATTGAGAAAGATTTCCCTTGGAGGTTCCGCCAAATATTATATGGAATGAAATTATAAAGAGGAACAGACCCGGTCCAGACATCAAACCAAAAACTAGCACTAGAATCCATATTAGCAATGAAAACCCGATGATTAGAAGCAACAAGATATGAAGCATGTCTCCATAGGCGTCTGTCAGCAGCAGGCATCAATTCATAAGAGGCTTCAGAATAATGACTGTTATGAAGATATCTAGCTTTGAAAAAATTACCCCATAAGGAAACTCTAGAAATCGCCTTCCATAACATTTTTGTCCTGAGAGCAATCTGCATGTCCTGAATATTTAAAATTCCAAGGCCCCCACACTCTTTCGGCTGAGCAATATTGTTCCAAGAAACCCAATGCTTCTTCGGAGAGCCTTCATAGGATCCCCAGAAGAAGTTAGCAAGCAACTTGTGAAAAGATCTAATAATCGTCTTAGGGATAGACAGAGAAGACATGGTGTATATAGGGATCGCTGAAAGCACATGTCTGAGAAGAATAAGCCTGCCGCCAGAAGACAAGAATTTTGACTTCCACCCTTGTAACTTTTGAGCCGTTTTTGATAATATATGAGAAAAGTACAGAGGTCTCCGTCTACCAGAGTAAATAGATACACCAAGGTACTTGAAAGGCAGAGTGCCCCGAGCGAAACCAGTGATATGGGCAATGGAGCGGCTGAGAGACAACGAAGCCTTTGCATGAAGAATAAAAGAACTTTTAGCCACATTAATTAGCTGACCCGAGGAAGCCTCATAATCCCTAAGAAAAACCATAAGACACTTCATATGCCTCGCTGATCCATTGGAAAAAATTAAGGTATCATCCGCAAATAATAGATGAGAGACAAGGGGGCAGCGCCTCATGGTTTGATAAGCTCCACCAGAACTCCCACAAAGAAAGGATAAGACACCCCTACTGAGCACTTCTTGAGCGAGGATAAAAAGAGCCGGGGCAAGAGGATCCCCTTGGCGAATACCTCTGGAAGACTTAAAATAACCATGAATTTCACCATTGAGCAGAATAGAAAACCAGCAGTTTGAGAGGAGGGGTTCAATAAGAGAAATAAACCTGAAAGAGAATCCGAACTTATGCAGAACAGCATAGAGAAAGTCCCATTCAAGACGGTCATAGGCCTTAGCCATATCCAGCTTAAGAATAACATTACCACCTCTGCACTTCCTGCCCAGATGCTGTGCCATTTCCATAGCCAAAGAGACATTTTCAGATATGCTTCTACCCTTGACAAAGGCACCCTGCTCTTCAGAAATTAATAATGGCAAAACCTGAGCAAGCCTGTCATTGATAATCCGAGATATGATTTTATAGAAAAAGTTACAAAGACTGATAGGACGGAAGTCAGCACAGTTCTTAGGCATGTCAATCTTCGGAATCAAGGCAATTAAAGAGGAGGTGAATCCCTTAGGGAGGGGATGACCATAGAAAAAGGCTTGCACAGCACGACAGATATCAGATTCAATAAAATTCCAGAAAGAATGAAAGAAGTGCCCTGTAAACCCATCAGGCCTCGGGGCGCTGTCAGAGGACATGGACATGACAACCTTTTTAATTTCCTCTTTCGACGGCACGATGCAAAGCATATCATTCTGATCGTTATCCAGGATGCATGGGATAACATCAAGAAGATCTTGATTGATACTATGATTAGATGACGTGAAAGCTTTGGAGAAGTGCGAGACAAATAAACTAGCAATATCAGATTTGTTCACCACAGGCACCCCATCATCATTGTTGATCTGATTAATCATCAATTTTCTTCTACGAGAATTGGCATAAGCATGGTAGAACTTGGTATTTCCATCACCCTCTTTCAGCCATTGCAGCCTAGATTTTTGTCTCCAGAAAATTTCTTCCTGAGAATGAGTATGGACAAGAGTCTGGTGAGCTACCAAAAGAGAATCGCTATTCTCCTGAGAGGCATCTGCATCAAACCTATCCTGGGCAATATGGAACTCATCTTCCGCAATCAACACATTATCTATAAGGTTTCTAAAGACATTCTTATTCCAATCCCGAAAAAAGGATTTCATAAACTTAAGCTTCATCGCGAGATTGATCAAAGGGTATGATGACTGAGGCGCAGCCAGCCAGCTCTGCTGAGCGTCCACCATAAATCTGTCATGAGTAGTCCACATTTGTTGAAAGCAAAATCTAGAAGGCTGACGTTGCATAGATGGGGAAGTAGACACAATCAGCGGGCTGTGGTCACTGCAAGCACGAGACAAATGTTGGACCCAAATATCTGGGTAAGCAACAAGCCAGTCAGCATTTAAAAGCACTCTATCAAGCCTGGCCTAGATGCCATTCGACGCTTGCCCATTGTACCAAGTAAAATGGCTGCCAGAGAAGCCAGCATCCTCCAGACCTGCAGCAGCTACACAAGCTTGGAAGTCAAGCATGGATCGCTGAAAAGCATTCCTACCACCTCTTTTTTCCCCAGCATCAAGGATACTATTAAAGTCACCTCCAATAAGCCACGGAGAAACGCATGAAGCAGAAAAGTCGACTATATGGTCCCAAAGAGCTCTCCTCTCAGAAAGCAGGCAATTAGCATGAACAATAGTGATAATGACATCCCGATGCAAGGAGGAGCAAAGGTGCACAGTGATGAACTGATCCGAAGAAGATACCAAGTGAGCAGAGATGTCATTCTTCCAAAAAAGCCAGATGCACCCTTTATCAGTAGAGTTCACTAGAGAACAATCCATGCCCAGCTTCTGTCTATAACTTTCAATTTTATCATGAACTAACTTGGGCTCAATAATAGCCAAAAACGTGAGACCATGCTGACGAATAAGAAATTTGAGATGATGGATAGAAGAGACATTACCAATACCTCTAATGTTCCAGATCATAGCCTTCATAGGGAACTATTTTGAGGTTGTGTTAACAGAGGCACTCCTGCGCAGGGAAGACCTGGTCTTGACACCATCAGCCATCCTTTCTACCACATTATCCGCACCAACAAAATTAGCGTGAATAGCTGTAAAATCTGGATTATCCATTGAAGAACTTGAACCAGGAAGGGAGATGACCCGATGCATTGGCTGGCACATGTCTTGATTAGCAATTGATTCCAGAGGTGGAGCAAGATGGATCTCAGAGCTAACATTATCCAAAGTATTTTTTCCAACATTCCCCAGGACGGCTGGACTACTCTCCACAGGTAGGACATGCAGAGTGCTCAAGTTCTCAGGATCTGATATAAGGTTAGAATCAGACTCATTAGCATCATCAATACCCCGTCCAATGTCTAGGTTACCAACACAGATGTTCACCTTGCTAGAAGCACAACCATCATTTTGCAAACTACCACCTCCCAGACGACCATCTGCACCTAGGGAGGGCGCAATAAGAGTCTCAAACGGAGGACACATGTCATCCTGGACAGATCTCATCACAATTTTGTCGGATGCCAACGGAAAAGAACTTGTAACATTATCGGAACCCACCATAGGAGCCTTTCCACGATTCTCCAGAGGACAAGGTGTCGGAATAGGACGCCAAATTTGCTTTGCATGCAATTCATTAGGGGCACGTTGTCCATCACCATGGGTACTAGTTTCACCTAATCACTCGATCCTACAACTTGCTCCCATTTCCACTGAGGAATGTCCAGCTTCTGCATCATACCTGAAGGTCACTGACGTTCTGCCTTCACCTGTTGACAAATCAAGCATTTTGCCACAACGTCCGCAACATCCCGCTTCATGCCAGACCACCAGAATGAACGCTTCAGATCCTTATACATCTTCCCACTACCTAGGTGAATAGAGAACTGCGATCTGTGCGCTTCCTCTAAAATCTCCTTCCTCAGTTCCGCATCATTAGGGACACACCCTATGATTCAGACGAATCACACCATCTTCATCTCTAATAATGCCAGCCTTTCCAACCAACTCCTACAATAAAGGGTCATCTTTTTGCAAAGCAATAACCCTATCATGAATAGAAGATCTCAGTGACAACTGAGCTATGAACATGCTGCACAACTGCGGTTCCAATACAACCAAAGATCTTGAAGCATCTTCCAACATCTTCCAATCCAGCCGCATCATTTGCCTCTTCCTGCTCAAAGCATCCGCCACAACATTGGCTTTCCTGGGTGGTAAGAAAGCTCAAAATCATAATCCTTCAGGAATTCTATCCACCTCTGCTGCCTCAAATTCAACTCCTTTTGGGAGAACAAATATTTGAGACTCTTGTGGTCTAAGAAGAGCTCAAATCTGACTCCATACAGATAGTTCCTCTAGATCTTCAAAGCAAAGACCACCGCCGCCAGTTCCAAGTCATGAGTTGGGTAATTGCGCTCATGCTCCTTGATTTGCCTAAAAGCATATGCCACAACTCTACCCCCTTGCATAAGAACACAACCAAGCCCAATCTTCGAAGCATCTATGTAGATAGAGAAAGAATCCACACCATTGGGCAAAACAAGCACTGGCGCTGAGGTCAAACTAGTCTTCAACTTCTGGAAACTCCTTTCACAAGCCTCTAACCATTCAAACTTCACTCCCTTCCTTGTCAGCCTTGTCAAAGTAGCTGCAATAGAAGAGAAACCCTCGATGAATCTTCTATAATAGCTAGCCAAGCCAAGAAAACTCCTGATGTCAGCAGATGATATCGGTGTCTCCCAGTCAAGGACAACTTCCACTTTAGCTGGATCCACATATACACCTTCTCCAGAGATGACATGTCCCAAGAAATGGACCTCCTTCATCCAGAAGTTGCACTTACTGAATTTAGCATACAGCTTGTACTCCCTCAAGATTTCCAACACAATCCTTAAATGCTCTTTATGAGTCTCTTCATCAGGTGAGTAAATCAGCACATCTTCAATGAAGACTACTACAAAAGAATCCAGATATTGCCAAAATACCCTGTTCATCAAGTCTATGAAAACTGCTGGAGCATTTGTCAAACCAAAGGGCAAGACTAGGAACTCGTAATGACCATATATCATCCTAAAAGCCGTCTTAGCATAATCCTCTGGCTTAATTTGGAGTTGATGATAGCCAGAACGAAGATCAATCTTAGAAAACATAGAAGCTCCACGCAACTGATCAAACAAATCATCAATACGAGGTAAAGGGTACTTGTTCTTGATAGTCACCTGGTTGAGCTTGCGATAATCAATACACAGCCTCATCGACCCGTCCTTCTTCTTCACAAAAAGCACAGGTGCTCCCCACGGTGAAACACTCGGCCAGATAAAACCCTTATCAAGCAATTATTGCAGTTGCTTCCGTAATTCTGCCAATTCCACTGGTGCCATACGATAAGGAGCAATAGAAATAGGTGCTGTGCCAGGTGCCAACTCGATACCAAACTCAATCTCCCTTGCAAGTGGCAAACCAGTCAAATCCTCAGGAAAAACATCACTGAAATCTCGGACAACATCAATATCCTCCACAGACAAGACCTTCTTCGAATCTTCGGACACAACCACACTAGCAAGAAAGCCACTACCACCCTTGCTCAACATCCGGGCTGCCTTCAGAGCAGAAATCACGAATTTTCCTGACATGCTCTTGGTAAAGGATGAACAAACGCCTCCTTACCAGGGATCTGGAAAATAATAATCTTCCTCCTACAATCCATAAGAGCATAGTGCTCCTCGAGCCAGTCTAAGCCTAAGATAGCATCATAATCCTTCATCTTCAGCAAATAGAAATTACCAAGCAAAACCCGCTCTTCAATGCTCACATGAAGTGAAGAAAAACACTGCCCAGTCATTATAGTCCTAGCTGGAGTATGCACAGACAAGGGAACCTCCAACTCTTCCAGAACTAGACCATTCTCCTTCATCAAAACCTTCACAAACCTCTCGGAAATAAAGCTATGCGTAGCACCAGTATCAAATAAAACTCAAGCATGCATTCCCATAATCAAAACCGTACCTTCTGTGACGTGCTCGGCCAACTCTGCCTCGTCTCTCGCCAAAGCGAACACTCGAGCCTGAGCCCTCGATTTCCCTGTTGCTCTCGGTGCCGGTCTAGCTACTGCTGGTGCTACTGCCGCTGCAGTCTGCTGTGCCATCTTCGGACAATCTCTGATTTTGTGGTTCTTGTCACCACACCTCAAGAATCTCCTAGAAGTCACCCAACAAACCTCTCCTCCATGACTCTTCCCACACTGAGTACACAAGGGTTTTTCTGCAACTTTGTCTCCGCCTGGTGTCGGTGCAGCCACTCTCGCTGGTACCACTGCTCTCTGCTGGAATGCTGGGGCCTTCTTCTTTCTATCCTGCCACTGGAAAGCTGATGCTGGCCTCTTCAAAGAAGCCCTCTTCTCCTCTAGGTACACCTCCATCTCTGCCTCCTGCATGCAAGCCGCTGACAAAGCCTCATCCATGGATCGATGCCCTAAAGCCACCAGTCTAGTCCTCAGGGACGGCTTCAACCCCATAATGAACTTCTTCACTTTCCTCCGTTCATCTGCCACAATATGGGGCGCATACTTAGACAGCTCCACAAATCTTGCCTCGTACTCAAGTACACTCATTGACCCCTAGGTCAATGTCAGAAACTCCTGCTCCATGCGGTCCTGAACATGCTCTGGAATGTACTTCGCCTTGAACAGACGAATGAACTCAACCCAAGTAACCTCCATAGTTCCATCTCCAAACTGTGTGCATAGCACTGACGACCACCACACATCGGCACGCTCCTGCAAAAGAAGGTAATTACTTTAAGGATGCACCACAAATAACAAACATAAACCTTCTTAAACCATTCTTTACCAGCAGCATATATGTAGCTAAAGTCACCCTCTCCTCTTCCGCACATCGGATGGCACGAAAAATCTTCTCTGTCTCCCGAAGACAACTCTCTGCCAAGATGGGATCACTCTCCCCCTTAAAGAAAGGTGGGGTCATCCTCCTGAACCTCTCCATCATAGACACTACTCCAAAGCCTATCTCATGAGCAGGTGCCTGTGCCTACATCCAAGTCAAGCTCTTAGATGAAATCTTCCATTTTACACCTTGAATAGCACTTCTTATCAACTAACCTGAACCTGCACTTGTGCCTGCAAAGCCGCTGTCGTCTTAGCCTGAGTCTGCATCGCGTGCACCAATCCTTGCATTAATGTTCCATAATCCATAGGTGGTGGTGGGGGTGGAAAAGGTACGTCTGTCTGGTCCTGCGCCTGCTGAGCTGGAGCCTGAGAACCTCCTGCTGACTCATCACCCCGGGTCGGACCAGCTCCTCTACGTCCACGAGTAGCCATAGTCTGCAAAATAAGTATCTATTATAATATCCTATTATTCTACATAAATCTTGGGCTAATTCTTTATGCAGACTTAAAATATGAACACAATGTTGATATCCCATTTATGTACATGCTCAACCTGGAATGGCTCTGATACCAATCTCTGTAATGCCCCTCTTAGACCCAATACAATTATTCCAACTTACATTGGATCTAATAGAGCTATTAAAGTGGAATATATCCAACATTAGACGGTTACAGATTGAGACATACATAAATGATAATTCAATACCAATATTATGCAACGGAATATGGAACCAAATACTTGTAATCAACATCAGACTCAAATGTTAAGTCTAAAGCATAAGAGAAAGATAACAATAGTCCAAATTTAATACAATCCATAAGTTCAAATGCATAAAATGAAAGTACATCTTTTCCTCACATACAATATCACTCTAAATCTCTCAACAAGTCTAAACCTCCACGTCCTCTCGCTCCGAGTCAGTGTGCACTAATTCCTGGGTATCCTTTGTATCTCCTGAAATGTTAAGTATGAGTCTACAAGACCTAGCAAGTCACATGAAAGACAACTTAAGATATTATGTGTATAATATATTTAAAATGTGGTAACATATATCATTCACATCTTTGATATCATATAGCTTTTCCTACTAACATGGTTCTAAGTCATTTGGCATTCAATCTTTACATAGCATAGTTGTGAAAATGAAACATTTCATGTATCATGTAGCCTATGTCTTTTATTAT
This sequence comes from Colocasia esculenta, assembly GCA_014218235.1. Taxonomy (NCBI): domain Eukaryota; kingdom Viridiplantae; phylum Streptophyta; class Magnoliopsida; order Alismatales; family Araceae; genus Colocasia; species Colocasia esculenta. Next base: position 143,843,011 of record CM024753.1, on the reverse strand, counting down.
AACATTAAAATTAAACATGTTTCTATAGCATAGCATGTAATCGATTTCATGGACATAAGTTCAATGTCATGTAGCATGTAACATTTACAAGAAAAGCTCTATCCTACATTATGCAATATGCAATTAGTTAACATGTAGCAAGTAATCATTTATACATGTGGCAATTATTACGTATAACAAGTGACAAGTAATTCATGTAGCATGTAAAACAATTGACATGTAGATCATGTAGCATGTAACATGTAGACATTTATCATGTAAACATTTATCATGTAGACATGTAGCATGTAGTCATGTATCATTTAGTTGCCAAGACATAGCCCACACTATTATAGAGATCAGTAGTCATATAGTCATTCACTTATCACCTAGGCAAAGCAGTGATGAAGTCATGGCCATTGCGCAATTCCGGGGAAAGCCCTTCCCACCTTAACCAATAGAACTTGTCTACCTCCAGGATTTCAATCCGTTGCCCACAGATTCAATAGGTCATTTTCATGTAGGTGAACCATTACCATAGGGGCATTCCATGGTGTAGTTCCTTGTAGGAAATCTCTATCATAGCAATGTCTTTATTGACCATTTCATTTCAATATATGCATTAACTTGTATGAAATCATCATTCTACATTTTCATGCATTTCTATCATGCTTTTTCATGCATTAAACATAATATCATGCAAATTCAGGTTTTTCTTAGTTTCTGAAATCAATCATACTGTTTAACAGAAACCTATCATGGTACTAATCATATCATATCCACTCATGTACATATTCTCATGTTTATCTTAAAATTCTATATGCAATTTACCAATCAGAAATTCATAACAGTATGCACAGAAGTCTAAAAATCCCGAAATTTTGACAGTAAATCAGAATCAGATTATATCACACACATTCAAAATTTCATAATTTTATGAACCCTATAACCATTTTTCATAATTAAAAAACATTAGTTCAAGATATCTAACATGGTTCAACAGTGAGGAAAATCCTGTAATTCTATACAGGAACTGAATACAATAGGTATGCAGTATCATCTCACAATATTACAGTCTCAAAATTTAACATTTCAACATGAATCATGTTTGCAATCATTTTACTTTTCTTTTATCAATTCCATTAACATCACAATAATAACTATTCATATGTAGATGGGGCCTATACACCATTACAATGACCTATCCATAGTATAATAGTGATAAAACACACAAAACATCATCTGGCCGAAACCTCATACAATCATGAATCACAGATAAGCAACTAAAATCAAATTTCTGAATTTTACTTTACTGATAAACTTAACGGCAACATATGTGGCGTTTACCTGAAATAGACGTCCACATATCATGTCGTTAAGCTGTAGGATCGAATAGGTGGATGGATCAGATCTAGAAGGGGGGGTTGAATAGATCTAACACCAATTATTGCGGAAGCTTAAGCAATTCAAAATTACTTCGAATCAGAGATCAATTCAGACAAACAGTTTACTGATCTGAAGTGTAAGTGTGTGTAGATTATGTGTGATTAGTGTGTGTGAGCAAATCAATTAGAAGTGTGAACGAAATCCCTATGCATGCATCTAGCGCAATACAAAGTCAAACCACAATTCAAACCACTGCACAGAGGATTTTTAGGTGGTTCGAAAATCACCTCCAGTGACTCCTACGTCCACCCCTCACACAGTGAGGCCACACTACTCAAACCTTGAGTACAACACACATTGAAGCATGACGACTCCAAACAATGTTGAGCACGACGGCTCAACACACAACCTTGAGTTCAACGATGACTCACAAACTGAGCGCGACGGCTCAAACAACAACCGGAGCACGACGACTCCAAATTGAGCACGACGGCTCAAACCACACAGTGAGTGCGACGACTCACAAACCAGAGCTCGACGGCTCACAGTACAAAAGCTAGATCAAACACAAAAAAGATTAGATCCTCTAGCAATGATCTAATTCAAGATAGATTCATACATAGAAATTTGTGCAGAACTTCATGCACAAATCTCATAGACGAAATAAGGAAGAACAAACTCAGAAGTGAGAGAAATGGATGTAGAATGAGTGTTCTTCGATGAAGAGGGCTTGCAGACACTTGAATTGAGGAGCCTTGATGGAAATCGATGGAGATTCTCCTCAATTGGCGATGCTCTGCTTTTATGGCATCTTAAATGCCAGAAATCCTTCTTCTACTGCTCCTCTTCAGTTGGATCTGCTCCCTTTCCTAGCACAACAAGCTTCTCTCCAGAGATTCCCCATGATTCCCACGTCCTTCCTCTTGAAAGGATGGCCTACAACTTCTGGAGATGGAGCAAGATCTGGAGAGCCCCCTTTTGCCGCCAAAAAGCTTCTTCTGGAAGTGTATGGGCTCTCTTACCTTTGGGGTACAAGGAGCATGGGTATTTATAGCCCTATATGTCCATAAAGTGCCTTGGGGTGCATGGGCAAGGAAACCTAGGCATATTCCCTTGATCCCCAAGCGGCCATGTGTCCAGAGAAATTCACGTTTTTGAGTTTCAGTCAGAGTGTGTCGACACACTGTCTCAATTATGCAAAAAGGGTCTTCTGGATGCTGGGTCTAGTGTCGACACGACCACAGACTGTGTCGACACACTGTCCCAGTTAGACAAATGGATCTCCTGGAATCTGGGTCTAGTGTCGACACGACCATGGACTGTGTCGACACACTTGACCCTGTCTTCATGAAAATGCTTCAGGAACTATGATCCAGTGTCTACACCATCAATGGGTGTGTCGACACTACCATGATAAAACCTGTATATCCCTGAGAATTTAACACATAAGACATTAGTGCGAGGTATTATCATCAAAGTATGAAGTGTAAAGTATTTGAAACATGCTTTTTGAGCATTGTTATTACATAAATGATGTATGTAACATGTTCCACCCATTAAGCATTAAAAACACAATATGTTATCATTAAAATCACAATATGTCATCATCAAAATCACAATATGTCATCATCAAAATCAAAGTATGAGTGATGTTCATTGGTCATCATTAAAATACAACTTTAGGAAATTCCAAAACACACTCAACCCAACATTCTCCCCCTTTTTGATGATGACAAAATATATGCACAATCTCCCAATAACCTGACTCAAATCTCCCCTTTTTGAATTTTCTCCCATAAGAAACTTTCTCCCCTTTAAAGAACTTTCTCCCCTTTAAAGAACTTTCTCCCCCTTTTAAGGAACTTTCTCCCCATTTTTGACAGCAACAAAAAGATAGATAAGAGAGAGAAATAAAGATTGTAGGAGATCAAGAAATAAAATGTGGGAAATGTGTTAGACCCCGAATTTTTATTCTCATATATATATGTATGTATATGAATGGTGTGTTGGGAGTTCGCTTGTTGTGTGCATAGCATGCGTAGTTCATTGTGCCTACTATAAGTTTTATACTTCTTTTGAGCAGAGTATAGTATATATATATATATATATATATATATATATATATATATATATATATATATATATATACGTGTATTCGCGTAGAAGTGAGCAATTAGCTAAATTAAGAAGTAATATGAATGTTCTCTTTTCTTTTCCAAGAATCTTAGACTTAGAATGATTGAGTAATATTATGTATGTATTTTCTAAATATTGAAGAATATCCTATACTACCTATTTCATGGAATTTTGTATGAGAGTATATGAAGTACATATGTGTATGTACGTATGTATGTTATCTTGTGCGTGTGACAATTGTATACCTAGTTCTACATGCATAACACCTTGGTGTACTTATGTATGCATGAGTATGTTTAGTTGTAAACATGGTTCATTGCATGGTTTAGTTAATGCGTACATTGTACTTCGTACATTGCATGTACATAAAGAGTTCAAGCATGGTAGGTGTATTTAGTAGTCTATATTGGAATTCTATACTCCTCATGAATAACATGCATGTATTTTTATGATAATTATGTGAGAATAGTCAATTGGATAAATTATGCATATAGTGCATATTAAGGAATCCTATGCATATAGTACTTAAGCAATGTTAGGTAAAGTTGTGCAAGTTAATCTAATTACCGGTGCGCATGTTGTATCCATCCATTTCAAGCACAATGTACACAAGTATGCTACACCTGTGTGTGTATACTATATATATGTCAAATCAAGTGTGTGTATGTATAGGTAGATATCTACGTACATCTTATCTTAGTGTATTCATGTATGCTTGTATATGCCTAGGTATAAATGCTATTGATTGCCCGGTGTAGTAATATACATATTATACCTTATACCTTGTATGCGTATGAAGATATTCATGTGCGTGTTGTTATCTTGATGTATCTATGTATGTATGTGTAGGATTAGTAGTAAATATTGGATATTTACATGGTGTAGTGGTGTATACACTATACTACATAGGTTTCATGTGCATGTATGAGTGGATTAAGCATGGTTCTGCATGATTTTAAGTTCTGGCAGAAGAGTGTCTTGGCGTCAACATGTATGGACGCCCATGTTATGTCAGCGTCCATATCGACGGACGCTAACCCTAATGTAGCCGTCCATGGATGTGGACGTCAATATCCCTAATTTTCTGTGCGCAACAGAGCGCAGAGAACACTCATTGGGCCAGGCTTCTGATTGGGGAGATGTCTCCCCAACGGCTCTCACCTGTCCCTTCGTCCCCTGCACGAGCCTTCTTGTCCCTTAATCTATAAAACTCATCCCTCTTGCAACCTAGAGAGCTCTCTTGGCTCTTCACTAGAAGGGAAACCCTAGCTCAGGAATGTGAGGAAAACCTGAACTTGAGAGCTCAGATCCGGCGTCCTGAGGCTTGGATCCGGCGATCTTCTTCGATAAGGAGGAAGTCCAAGCATAGGAGAAGACCACCCCGGCGCTGGACTGCGGCCTACAACCCCCTAGAACCCGGAGCAAAGGAGTTTTGGGAGGCTTCTTGGCACTGCCCAAGGAGAGCTTCTCCGGCCATTAGATCCGTTTGGAGATTTATTCAAAGGCAAGTGAACCTAGATCGTAACCCTAAACATGTCCCCTTGGGTTTTAGTATTTTTATGGGTTTTTCCTCGAGTCCTGGAACCCCACATTCACCAAATCCTTGGAGCTCGGTCTGTGCCTTGCACAGACAGGAACTTGGTGTCAATGCCTTGACGTCAAGATCTCCAATGGGCGTCCAGCGGTCTTGCCGTCAAACTCTTTGAACGGCCAGACACTGCCGCCAAGTTCTTCAGTGCAGAACAGTAAATTGTTCTGCCTTAAGTAATTAATTTTTGGACTTTTGACGCATGAGGATATAATGTAATTTCTATATGTTATGTAAAATAGCTAATGTGATGTGTGTGGTAAATTGCTTGCGCATTTTTGTGGATGGTGCAAATTTTTAGATTTATTGAAATGTATGTTAGCAATCAGTTTGGATATGTTAGTCTACTGTTTACATGAATCATAAGGAGTTTCGATGCCATAATTTTTCTAAACCATGTATGTATGCATCAGTCCATGCTCTGCAAATTTGAGAATTTTTTTGTGTTCATGTGATTTACTGCATTTTCTGCAATAGAAATAGAAGTCATGTGTAGGTTATTCAAAAAAAAAAGTACAGTAAATTGTGTGTCGTGCAATAAATCCGGGAAAAATTTTCTGTGACCATGTATATGTCAGGTTCAGGACTTTGAACCATCAAATTTGATATTCATGTTATGTTCCATATTAAATTGAATTATTAGTGGCATGAAGATAAATGTTTTATTTTCCGTAAATTCTATGTAATTCAGAAAATTATGAAAATTTGCATGAGTAGTCTGAAACCTGCAAACAGTGTGTGGTTAAATTTTAAGGTGATTTGGGTAACATTAGCTTAAACTGTGGAATTTCCATGTGAAAAATGAGTTATTAATGCATGTTACCATGACTGTGGATGATTGAGTGTTTTCCCAATGTGATTAGTGTAAATTTCTGAATGTGTGAACCATGTTAATAGTAGTATCATGTTAGGTTAACTGAGACATGTGGAGTTTATGGAATGTAACATATAAATGATTCAACAGAATAAGTAAAATATGTGAATAATGCGTGGAAATACGATAAAGTGAATGTAAAGTGTAATAATTGGGCCAAAATGACACTGCTACCCTAGGGGCCTCGAGAGCTGTACATAGAAAAGTCCCTATGGAAAGCTCTATGTGTGAAAAGTTCGTCCTAAAGGCATTAGGGAAATCCTGGAGGTGGACAAGTACCACTGGAATATGGTGGAGAGGGCTTCTCCCGGTCTGCGCAGTACCAAGATTCACCACTATATTGCCTAGGTGGTGGGTATGTGATTATGAGTCATGTTATGTGTTATGCGTTGTGAAAAGAGTTATGAGAATGAGATATTTGTTAGTGTCCTCTACTGGTGGTTAGGACTATGTGTCATGGCAAATTGTTTAAGCAATGAAAAATGAATAAAGTGTGAAATATGTGAACATGGCACGTGGTAAGTGCCCATGATGCACGTGGTAAGTGCAATCGATGTGATACGTGATAAGTGAAAGTGGAAGAGTAAATGATGTGGAAATGTGTAAATTGTGTAAGTGTGAACATGTGTACATGTCAAATGTGTAAAAGTGAACAATGTGATGAGTAAGTGTGCAATCATGTGGGATAAATGTGTTAGATTATGAACTTATGATATATGTCATGAAAGTGTTAAATGCATATCCAAACAGCAACCTAAATGTATGCAAAACGATGTTTCACATGTGTAAGAATGAGTAGAATCCATATTAGGAACTTCCCTTTCAAACATATGAGAATCTCACGTTAATTGCTATCATGTTGTGATTGAATTGTATATATATATAGCTCTCACGTGAATGAAATGGTAGTGAGCATGTAATAGGATTTTCACGTTTGCAAAAGGTTGATTATGAATATGGCAAATGCATGAAAAATATTTGGATTCCATGCTAGTTGAAAGGCTCAATTAGTATAAAAGTTTCATACTTAAGTGCTCATGGATTGCTAAATGGTTTCACCATGTTTTAACCTTCAAGTCATGCTACAAAATTTGAAACTATGTGCATGTGATTTTATTATGTTAAAACAACAAGTAAATTGTATAAATAAATACAAAAAGGTCATGTGAAAAGAAAGTAGTCATCGTGCTAGCTTGTTCTTTTCTTTACGCTCAATTGTATGCTCTAGTAGTAGAAATATCTATGGATTAAAAGAATGTGTGGACGAATCATGCTACATGTTAAGTGTATAAAATAAGTGCATGTGTATGATGTAATGCTCATGATTTAGAATAGAATTATGGTAGACTAAAGCATGCTCCTGTGAAGATAATATGTCTTGCTAGTTGAGAGTAAGGACCATGAGTACCTTCGTGATTTGATGATAGTGTGCATCTCTTTAATGTTAATGCCATATTGTGAGTGTGACATGTTTAAGTTTAAGACTTTGGTTTGCTTGCTGAGTCTTTGGACTCACTCTTGCTTCGGCGTACAGGTTGACAGGTATCGGGTCCTAGAAGGAAGCTTGGTGAGGATCGTCATTAGAAGACTATTTTGTGGAGCTGTTACTAGTTGTACTTTCTTTTTTTTCCTAGCACGAAAAGGATTATTGTATGGACAATATTTGGACAATGTAGTTCTTTTATCTTGTATTAATGTGGACATTGTCTTTCTATTTCGCTATTTAGATTGTGGAATGTGTGTTGGTGATGGGTAAGAGTTGAGTTGATTATTTTATTCCGCTGTACTCTATTGCTATCCAGGTACATATCAACCTACCGACTAGTGTTGGGTACATGTCCCACTGTGACGACGCCCTTTATACCGATGGGGATTGGTATAATCGTACCGGTATGAAGAGGGTCGTTACAGACATTGGTATCAGAGCACCAAGGTTGAGACTGTACGTGGATAGGCCATCACCGTCACAACATTGCAAAGGTTTCATAGGGAATTGTCCATATATATAGAATTTACTAATAGTTGATGGAAGATAGTAAGGAGAATAGTTAGAATATAGTAACCTAGGTTCTAATTGAGTTACGTATTTTGCAGACTATGGCTGGACGGGGTAGACGTAGTGCTCAGTCTAGGAGGTATGAACAAAACCGCAAGTTGAAGAATTTTGTGAAAGGGCTTAAACCCTCAGTGAGAGCTAAGCTTTTGGAGCTTGATTCTCGTACCTTGGAAGAAATCCTAGGTGTGGCAACCAAACAAGAAAGTAGAGTGGGACCTCTCCAAGAGGGGGAGGCAATTTCAAAGGAGGATGTGACCCAGCCATTCCAAGGGCAAGATAAGAAGAAGGAGAAACTCGTGGAAAATCCGAAATCAACTGTGACCTCAATTAGCGAGAAACCCGAGTGCATCCAGTGCGGGAAGCATCATGGTGGGAGCGCATGTTGGAGAAAGGAAGGAAGGTGTCTTAAATGCGGTAGCAAGGAGCATCGGCTTAAGGAGTGTCCGAACCTGAAGACAAAGTTTACTCCACGAGGTGCTTCATCGACGACAATAAAGGAGCAAGGAGTAGCTGGTGATGACCTCGGCGACGTCACCACAGGTACTCGATGCGATCTTCGAGGACGAAGATCTTTTTCTAGAGGGGGAGAGTGTTAGACCCCGAATTTTTATTCTCTTTTATATATATGTATGTATATGAATGGTGTGTTGGGAGTTCGCTTGTTGTGTGCATAGCATGCGTAGTTCATTGTGCCTACTATAAGTTTTATACTTCTCTTGAGCATGAGCATATACATACATATATATATATATATATATATATATATATATATATATATTCGCGTAGAAGTGAGCAATTAGCTAAATTAAGAAGTAATATGAATGTTCTCTTTTCTTTTCCAAGAATCTTAGACTTAGAATGATTGAGTAATATTATGTATGTATTTTCTAAATATTGAAGAATATCCTATACTACCTATTTCATGGAATTTTGTATGAGAGTATATGAAGTACATATGTGTATGTACGTATGTATGTTATCTTATGCGTGTGACAATTGTATACCTAATTCTACATGCATAACACCTTGGTGTACTTATGTATGCATGAGTATGTTTAGTTGTAAACATGGTTCATTGCATGGTTTAGTTAATGCGTACATTGTACTTCGTACATTGCATGTACATAAAGAGTTCAAGCATGGTAGGTGTATTTAGTAGTCTATATTGGAATTCTATACTCCTCATGAATAACATGCATGTATTTTTATGATAATTAGGTGAGAATAGTCAATTGGATAAATTATGCATATAGTGCATATTAAGGAATCCTATGCATATAGTACTTAAGCAATGTTAGGTAAAGTTGTGCAACATTTCAAGCATAATGTACACAAGTATGCTACACCCGTGTGTGTATACTATATATATGTCAAATCAAGTGTGTGTATGCATAGGTAGATATCTACGTACATCTTATCTTAGTGTATTCATGTATGCTTGTGTATGCCTAGGTATAAATGCTATTGATTGCCCGGTGTAGTAATATACATATTATACCTTATACCTTGTATGCGTATGAAGATATTCATGTGCGTGTTGTTATCTTGATGTACCTATGTATGTATGTGTAGGATTAGTAGTAAATATTGGATATTTACATGGTGTAGTGGTGTATACACTATACTACATAGGTTTCATGTGCATGTATGAGTGGATTAAGCATGGTTCTGCATGATTTTAAGTTCTGGCAGAAGAGTGTCTTGGCGTCAACATGTATGGACGCCCATGTTATGTCAGCGTCCATATCGACGGACGCCAACCCTAATGTAGCCGTCCATGGATGTGGACGTCAATATCCCTAATTTTCTGTGCGCAACAGAGCGCAGAGAACACTCATTGGGCCAGGCTTCTGATTGGGGAGATGTCTCCCCAACGGCTCTCACCTGTCCCTTCGCCCCTGCACGAGCCTTCTTGTCCCTTAATCTATAAAACTCATCCCTCTTGCAACCTAGAGAGCTCTCTTGGCTCTTTACTAGAAGGGAAACCCTAGCTCAGGAATGTGAGGAAAACCTGAACTTGAGAGCTCAGATCCGGCGTCCTGAGGCTTGGATCCGGCGATCTTCTTCGACAAGGAGGAAGTCCAAGCATAGGAGAAGACCACCCCGGCGCTGGACTGCGGCCTACAACCCCTAGAACCCGGAGCAAAGGAGTTTGGGAGGCTTCTTGGCACTGCCCAAGGAGAGCTTCTCCGGCCATTAGATCCGTTTGGAGATTTATTCAAAGGCAAGTGAACCTAGATCGTAACCCTAAACATGTCCCCTTGGGTTTAGTATTTTTATGGGTTTTTCCTCGAGTCCTGGAACCCCACATTCACCAAATCCCTGGAGCTCGGTCTGTGCCTTGCACAGACAGGAACTTGGCGTCAATGCCTTGACGCCAAGATCTCCAGTGGGCGTCCAGCGGTCTTGCCGTCAAACTCTGTGAACGGCCAGACACTGCCGCCAAGTTCTTCAGTGCAGAACAGTAAACTGTTCTGCCTTAAGTAATTAATTTCCGGACTTTTGACGCATGAGGATATAATGTAATTTCTATATGTTATGTAAAATAGCTAATGTGATGTGTGTGGTAAATTGCTTGCGCATTTCTGTGGATGGTGCAAATTTTTAGATTTATTGAAATGTATGTTAGCAATCAGTTTGGATATGTTAGTCTACTGTTTACATGAATCATAAGGAGTTTGGATGCCATAATTTTTCTAAACCATGTATGTATGCATCAGTCCATGCCTTGCAAATTTGAGAATTTTTTTGTGTTCATGTGATTTACTGCATTTTCTGCAATAGGAATAGAAGTCATGTGTAGGTTATTCAAAAAAAAAAATTACAGTAAATTGTGTGTCATGCAATAAATCCAGGAAAATTTTTTTGTGACCATGTATATGTCAGGTTCAGGACTTTGAACCATCAAATTTGATATTCATGTTATGTTCCATATTAAATTGAATTATTAGTGGCATGAAGATAAATGTTTTATTTTCCGTAAATTCTATGTAATTCAAAAAATTATGAAAATTTGCATGAGTAGTCTGAAACCTGCAAACAGTGTGTGGTTAAATTTTAAGGTGATTTGGGTAACATTAGCTTAAACTGTGGAATTTCCATGTGAAAAATGAGTTATTAATGCATGTTACCATGACTGTGGATGATTGAGTGTTTTCCCAATGTGATTAGTGTAAATTTCTGAATGTGTGAACCTGTTAATAGTAGTATCATGTTAGGTTAACTGAGACATGTGGAGTTTATGGAATGTAACATATAAATGATTCAACAGAATAAGTAAAATATGTGAATAATGCGTGGAAATACGATAAAGTGAATGCAAAGTGTAATAATTGGGCCAAAATGACACTGCTACCCTAGGGGCCTCGAGAGCTGTACATAGAAAAGTCCCTATGGAAAGCTCTATGTGTGAAAAGTTCGTCCTAAAGGCATTAGGGAAATCCTGGAGGTGGACAAGTACCACTGGAATATGGTGGAGAGGGCTTCTCCCGGTCTGCGCAGTACCAAGATTCACCACTGTATTGCCTAGGTGGTGGGTATGTGATTATGAGTCGTGTTATGTGTTATGCGTTGTGAAAAGAGTTATGAGAATGAGATATTTGTTAGTGTCCTCTACTGGTGGTTAGGACTATGTGTCATGGCAAATTGTTTAAGCAATGAAAAATGAATAAAGTGTGAAATATGTGAACATGGCACGTGGTAAGTGCCCATGATGCACGTGGTAAGTGCAATCGATGTGATACGTGATAAGTGAAAGTGGAAGAGTAAATGATGTGGAAATGTGTAAATTGTGTAAGTGTGAACATGTGTACATGTCAAATGTGTAAAAGTGAACAATGTGATGAGTAAGTGTGCAATCATGTGGGATAAATGTGTTAGATTATGAACTTATGATATATGTCATGAAAGTGTTAAATGCATATCCAAACAGCAACCTAAATGTATGCAAAACGATGTTTCACATGTGTAAGAATGAGTAGAATCCATATTAGGAACTTCCCTTTCAAACATATGAGAATCTCACGTTAATTGCTATCATGTTGTGATTGAATTGTATATATATATATAGCTCTCACGTGAATGAAATGGTAGTGAGCATGTAATAGGATTTTCACGTTTGCAAAAGGTTGATTATGAATATGGCAAATGCATGAAAAATATTTGGATTCCATGCTAGTTGAAAGGCTCAATTAGTATAAAAGTTTCATACTTAAGTGCTCATGGATTGCTAAATGGTTTCACCATGTTTTAACCTTCAAGTCATGCTACAAAATTTGAAACTATGTGCATGTGATTTTATTATGTTAAAACAACAAGTAAATTGTATAAATAAATACAAAAAGGTCATGTGAAAAGAAAGTAGTCATCGTGCTAGCTTGTTCTTTTCTTTACGCTCAATTGTATGCTCTAGTAGTAGAAATATCTATGGATTAAAAGAATGTGTGGACGAATCATGCTACATGTTAAGTGTATAAAATAAGTGCATGTGTATGATGTAATGCTCATGATTTAGAATAGAATTATGGTAGACTAAAGCATGCTCCTGTGAAGATAATATGTCTTGCTAGTTGAGAGTAAGAACCATGAGTACCTTCGTGATTTGATGATAGTGTGCATCTCTTTAATGTTAATGCCATATTGTGAGTGTGACATGTTTAAGTTTAAGACTTTGGTTTGCTTGCTGAGTCTTTGGACTCACTCTTGCTTCGGCGTACAGGTTGACAGGTATCGGGTCCTAGAAGGAAGCTTGGTGAGGATCGTCATTAGAAGACTATTTTGTGGAGCTGTTACTAGTTGTACTTTCTTTTTTTTCCTAGCACGAAAAGGATTATTGTATGGACAATATTTGGACAATGTAGTTCTTTTATCTTGTATTAATGTGGACATTGTCTTTCTATTTCGCTATTTAGATTGTGGAATGTGTGTTGGTGATGGGTAAGAGTTGAGTTGATTATTTTATTCTGCTGTACTCTATTGCTATCCAGGTACATATCAACCTACCGACTAGTGTTGGGTACATGTCCCACTGTGACGACGCCCTTTATACCGATGGGGATTGGTATAATCGTATCGGTATGAAAAGGGTCGTTACAAAATGAATGGTCAGAAATGATCAAAATAAATGAGGCAAAGTGATATTCACATATGAGAGTAGTTATTGTGTGTTGGTATTGTGCAACAAAGTTTAATCACAAGGACACACTCAACATAAGGTATTACAAGATATAATGATCTGAATGTAGTTAAAATAATGATGCAAATGTGAAGTAAAGTTTCCTATATGAGTGAGCAGAAGTATTTAACAAGGACGTTAGGAGCTTTAATTTTAACACAATGTAGAATAATATGTCTAAACTCAGTAAACATGAACTTTATTAAGGTCTTAAGCTTTTCTATCCTGTCTTTTTTTATTTTCTTTCAATTTTAGCTGGAAAAGAATACAAGAATAAATTAGTTAAATCTCACTTTTCAGTGCAAGAGATCACATTGATCAGATGCAAGACCTCCTGATTACTCAGTGGTTTAACTTTCATTATCTTATACAGAGTTGAAAATTTTGATTTCCACTTTTTGATGCGAAACAAATCACTTTTTAGGTGAAATGGCCCGGTTACTCAGTGGTTCAAGAATTTGCATTGCTCTGTTTGTATCTTTCCAGATTGTTGATAATTTTTTTTGATGTTTTACAGGAATATGTTTGCTTTGACCAGAAAAGTCATGACTACGAATTTAGAAAAATGATTCTTAACATGTGGTAAAAATGAAGCTTAAACATACACATGTGAAATATTAAAGCCACTCATGTGCCTATAACAGTGTTTTGCAAATTGTTTTAAAAACATTCAGTATTAAGATTACTTAACCTTGAAATGATAATGAATCTTTGAAATTAAACTAAATGCATAATGAGTTTAGTTTCAATGTCTTAATTCTCTCATAAGAAAATAACACAATGACTCAAACATTTTGATGAGTTTGGGGTTCAAGATAGACAAGTAAAGTCAAGGAATGTGACAATGACTCCCCCTTTCATGTAGCTCCCCTTCACAAGGTGAACATGAGGATTATTGGAGAAATAGGAATAAAATGAAGTGAAAATAGAATGAGCAAGAATGTTTTATTGAAAGACAAGGACTCCCCCTTAACAATTGCATACAAGACTCTTGATACTTGGCGGAGACATATACTCACGCATAGTGAAAGTGTCCAGACAAGCCTGACTTGTCTTTATTCAAATCACCATTTGATATACCAAGAATGCCAATGCAATGTGAGAGTGAGGAATTTATTTGCAAGAACAGGAAGACTTTTATTTGCAGCTTTGCAAGAACATTTGACAACTAACTGAATGGGAATTGTTGATAAATCAGATATGAAGGAATATTTCTCCAGCATTTCACTCAAAGATTCTTTTGGCTTACTCCCCCATAAGATATGCATGATATGAAATGATCATTTAAGCAATTTAGATATGTTCATTCCAGGCAGTTTGCACAGAAAAAGTATGAACATGATCAATCATACATCAACAGACAATTTATTGAAGGAGAAAAGTTTTTCAAAAACTCAAAAGTGTTTCAAAGACTTAAAATAAGGTTTTTGAGATTTTCATTTTTCTTGATGACCTTTATGCAGAAAAAGACTATTGATACTTGGCGGAGAATTTTTCTTACGCATGATGAGAGTTTCCAGACAAGCCTAACTTGTCCTTTCACATTTCACCATTTGATATACCACATAGTCACTGCAAAAAGGTCAATTATTCTTTAGTTTTAGCAAGAAATTCATTGCATTTTCAAGAACATTTTTGCACTTTTTCAAATTTACTCCCCCTTAATATGTGCATAGAATGAAAAAGCTAGCAAGCAATTCACACATGATTATGCACACCATTGTTGGGAGCAACATCAAAACACACTCTTCATTGTTCAGATAAGACTCTAAGAATTTTCTTTAACTTAAGCAGTTCAATCTGGAAATGATATGAGGTTTTACCTGAACAGTCTTCATTTCTTTTTCAAAGATTTTACATGTGTTCTCCAATCATTTCTTGCCTTGCACAGCCAATATCTTAAATTCATTTACAATGTATGGCTGCAAGACTCCTCAGCTTGCTGATCAAGCTGGTTTTGGGACCCACACTTGCTTGGGTCCTGGTGAGATTTTCATTTTCTTTCATTCTCTTTCACTTACTTTCCTTGTAGCCTTAGTCATGAATCCTTCATCTTGAAATTGACTACAAGGATCCCTGCATCCAACATTCAAGCAACACATTTCAGAACCCAAACTTGTTTGGGTCTTAAAGATCTTCCATGAATCTGCAACAACGATTTTTGAATCCAAAAAGATTTTATATTGGGTGCATTTTTCTGAAGACTAGAAACACTAGAATCTTGGTTTCTAATCTTAGAGTTATTAGTATAGAATGCACCACTGACATACTAAACAATTTGTTTTCTATTTTCCAAATTTTTATCATTGAGATTTTAACATGGAATTCAGAAGAGATCTTTTGTGCAACAGTTTCTTTTTCATGTACATAGAATTTCTGAGTGTTTTCAGCATGAACATGATCTTTATTCTTATGTACATTAACATGAAACATGGGAGCATGCACAAGATTATCAATTCTATGCCAACATTCCCTATAAGTATGCCCAAATTTATGACATGTGAAGCACTGGACTGATTTGGCATATTTATGGAAATGTTGATCTCTATTCCAGCAAAATTTGGCTAAATGACCATGTTCATTACAATTAAAGCAAATGAGATCATTTCTTACCTGGTACTTACCTTGGCATATATGCATTTGCTGGAATCTCCTTTTCATGTGAGGAGGCTTACCATGAGGAGAAGGAGGTACTTTTTGGTGGCTCTTGGCATGATGTGAATTTGGAACTTGCCTTGGAGCTTTTTGGACTAATGGAGGAAGTAGATGAATCTTCTTGACAGTAGCATTTTTCTTTTTCTCTGTCTGTTTCTGAACAAGAACTTTCACAAGTTTTTCATTAGAATTAGCAGAGTTCTTGTTCGCAGCAACTTTAACAAATATTAGTTTTGTTTTATTTTCATTTTTCTTATCTCTCACAGAAGCAAGACTTGTGTTTTTAGTATTTTTCAATTCATGTTGAAGATTCTGTTTTTCAGCTTTTAATGCAACAACTTCTTTTTTTGAAATTTGAAGCTTGTTTAGCATGACATCCAAACCATTTTTCATCTTGTTCTTTTCATTTTCAAATTGAGCAATTTGCTTTTCCATATCAGTAATTTTATTACTGAAATTGCTACAATCATTATCTAATGGTTTGTCATGTAACAAGCATTCAATCTTTCTCTTTAAGTGACAATTTTCTTCAACAAGTTGTTTGCATATTTCATTTATTTGATGATCATGAGCCATGTTAGAAATCTATTTGTTTAATTGGTCATTATCAAATTTGAAGTTTTCATTGAGATCAATCAATTTTTCATTTTCATATTTCAAATCAAGATTTTCATATTCCAATTGATCATGATTTTCTTTCAACTTGGACAACTTGTTTTCACAAATTTTGATTTTATCTTTCAAACTTTCTTTTTCAGAATTCAGTTTCTGAACTTCAATTTTCAAATTCTCATTTTCTTGTGAAGGATCTTTATCATTGTTCTGGAGCAATTCAAGTGTATTTTTCAATTTTTCACTCTCTTTGTGGCAATGTTTTAAAGTCTTTTTCAAATCTTTATTTTTAGTGTTCAGCTTTGCATTAAGATTTTACATCTTTTCATAGAATTCAATCAATTCAACATAAGACATACCTTCATCTACATCAGAGTCAGAATTAGAATACATAAATGGATCTGGAATTGATTTACCTGACCTTGTAGACCCATTTGAACTCTTGTGTTCTGAAGAAGATGAAGAATGCTCTGAGCTCATGGAATGTGCTGTTAGAGCCAAAGTTTTTTGAATTGTTGATTTTCTGGATTCATTGAAGCTCTTCTTTGCCATTAAGCACTTGTGAATTTCTTTTGCTCCTTTTCTTTGTGAATCCTTTCCATCACTGCTATTGTCCATAAAGCATAACTCCTCATTTGCTGAACTTGAGGAGTTCTCTTCTTCATCCTCACTTTGGTCTTCATCTGACCAAGTTGCTATCATGGCTTTTGGCTTCTTCATTTTGTTGTTCTTCTTATATTTATCCTTTTTGATCTCAGGACACTCATCCTTCATGTGTCCTATCTTGTTGCACCTGTAGCAAACAATATCTTCATCAGTTTTTTGATTTCTGCTAGCATTAAAATTTGAAGAAGAAGCATTCCTTTTACTAGAAGAATATTTTTTCTTTCCATTGAATTTTCTCTTCTTGATTTTAAAAATTTTCTGAATTGCCTAGTCATGAGGGCAAGTTCATCCGCATTAGACTCAGACTCTTCAGAACCTGATTTTTCTTGACTTTTCTCTTTATTGCTTGATGAAGCTTTAAGTGCTACTAGTTTAGCTTTAAGCAAATGTTCTTCACTTATTTTCAGATTTATTTCATAAGTCATTAAAGATCCTATGAGTTCATCCAAATAAATTTTGGATAAATCCTTAGAATCTTCAATCACTGTAGCCTTTGTGTGCCAAACAGATGATAGAGAGCGCAAGATTTTTCTTACCAGATCAGCATCAGTGTATTCCTTACCTAGTGCCTTCAGTCCATTGACAATTGTCATAAACCTAGCAAACATTTCAGAAATTGATTCGTCACATTTCATCATAATCAATTCATATTCAGAAACAAGTATGCTTGCTTTGATTTCCCTAACTTGAGATGTTCCCTCATACATTAATTCAAGTTTATCCCACATCTCTTTAGCAGATTTACACATGGATATTCTTGAATATTCTTTAGGGTGGACTGCACACTGAAGCATGTTCATGGCACTGTAATTAAGAGTAGCTTTCCTAATCTGCTCTCTAGTCCAATTCTCCTCATCTCTCTGATTTTCATAAGGACCCACTTCAACTATCCTCCAGATTTCATAGTTTTGAGCCCTAAGAAAAACTTGCATGCGATTTTTTCAGTATGAATAATCAGACCCATCAAAATATGGTGGTCTATTAATGGAATGACCCTCAGCTACAAATCCTTGAGAATCCATCAATTAAAATGAGATAGTGAAAGAGTAAGCAAACAATTCAAGCAATTAACACAGAGATCAAACAGAAGCAATCAAATCAGATCAGAAACAAATATTAACCCGCTCTGATACCAATTGTAGGATCGAATAGGTGGATGGATCAGATCTAGAAGGGGGGGTTAAATAGATCTAGCACCAATTATTGCAGAAGCTTAAGCAATTCAAAATTACTTCGAATCAGAGATCAATTCAGACAAACAGTTTAATGATCTGAAGTGTGGGTGTGTGTAGATTATGTGTGATTAGTGTGTGTGAGCAAATCAATTAGAAGTGTGAACGAAATCCCTATGCATGCATCTAGCGCAATACAAAGTCAAACCACAATTCAAACCACTGCACAGAGGATTTTTAGGTGGTTCGGAAATCACCTCCTGTGACTCCTACGTCCACCCCTCACACAGTGAGGCCACACTACTCAAAACCTTGAGTACAACACACACTGGAGCACGAAGACTCCAAACAACCTTGAGCACGACGGCTCAACACACAACCTTGAGTTCAACGACGACTCACAAACTGAGCGCGACGGCTCAAACAACAACCGAAGCACGACGACTCCAAATTGAGCACGACGGCTCAAACCACACAGTGAGTGCGATGACTCACAAACCAGAGCTCGACGGCTCACAGTACAAAAGCTATATCAAACACAAAAGAGATCAGATCCTCTTGCAATGATCTGATTCAAGACAGATTCATACACAAAAATTTGTGCAGAACTTCGTGCACAAATCTCATAGACGAAATAAGGAAGAACAAACTCAGAAGTGAGAGAAATGGATGTAGAATGAGTGTTCTTCGATGAAGAGGGCTTGCAGACACTTGAATTGAGGAGCCTTGATGGAAATCGATGGAGATTCTCCTCAATTGGCAATGCTCTGCTTTGATGGCATCTTAAATGCCAGAAATCCTTCTTCTACTACTCCTCTTCAGTTGGATCTGCTCACTTTCCTAGCACAGCAAGCTTCTCTCTAGAGATTCCCCTTGATTCCCATGTCCTTCCTCTTGAAAGGATGGCCTGCAACTTCTGGAGATGGAGCAAGATCTGGAAAGCCCCCTTTTTCCGCCAAAAAGCTTCTTCTGGAAGTGTATGGGCTCTCTTACCTTTGGGGTACAAGGAACATGGGTATTTATAGCCCCATATGTCCATAAAGTGCCTTGGGGTGCATGGGCACGGAAACCTAGGCAGATTCCCTTGATCCCCAAGCGGCCACGTGTCCAGAGAAATTCACGTTTTTGAGTTTCAGTCGGAGTGTGTCGACACTACCACTGAGTGTGTCGACACACTGTCCCAATTGTGCAAAAAGGGTCTTCTGGATGCTGGGTCTAGTGTCGACACACTGTCCCAGTCAGACAAATGGATCTCCAGGAAGCTGGGTCTAGTGTCGACACGACCATGGACTGTGTCGACACACTTGACCCTGTCTTCATGAAAATGCTTTAGGAACTATGATCCAGTGTCGACACCAACAATGGGTGTGTCGACACTACCATGATAAAACCTGTATATCTCTGAGAATTTAACACATAAGACATTAGTACAAGGTATTATCATCAAGGTATGAAGTGTAAAGTATTTGAAACATGCTTTTTGAGCATTGTTATTACATAAATGATGTATGTAACATGTTCCACCTTTAAGCATTAAAAACACAACATGTTATCATCAAAATCACAATATGTCATCATCAAAATCACAATATGTCATCATCAAAATCATAATATGTCATCATCAAAATCACAATATGTCATCATCAAAATCAAAGTATGAGTGATGTTCATTGGTCATCATTAAAATACAACTTTAGGAAATTCCAAAACACACTCAACCCAACATAAGCATCAGTAGACGGCGGCACATAGTGCCGTTAACATATAGTAGATGCCGGAAAACACATGTCATTTACATGATATAGATGGCAATCGATAGTGTCGTTTACAAAAACTCAACGGCAAGGGATTTGGACGTCAAGTTCATATGCCCATAAAACACAGAAAACTCTACATAAAATGACACAACTTCTACCCTTTCCCGTAGGTTATTTTCATGGTTTAAAAATCTATAAAAATGTTAAATCTAAAGGCTAATCTATCCTAAACCGAACCCCCATGTAACTTGCTTCTATCCCTCCTTCTAGAGTGACGAATCAAGAGTCGAAGAAGCCCGCCTTGGCAGTAAGGCAGTCCTCCCCTCCATCTTCAATCGCTCCAAAACCGCCTTCAATGCAGTTCCTCCACTTGGAGAAGCTCCTGATCACGAAGTTGGACGATCTTCCTTGGTTCAGAAACCTTCAATTCGCACGAACGAGCACGGAAAATCCTTCTCTCGGCCCTCCTTTCTCTCTTCCCAAACCAGAGCAAAAACCTCCCCTATCTGCGAAAGCTAGTCTTATAAAGATCTCCCACGCATGGAATTGAAGGGTTGCGGAATTCCCTATATGGTAATCTAGAAGGGGGATTGAATAGATTACTGCCAATTAAAAATATTTATCACCTTCTTTTCTTTAAAACACAGATTATCAAAACAATATTAAACTCTAAGCTATGTGTGGATGTGTGTGACTTGATGACAGATAGATAGCAAACTACAATACGTGTGTATAGACGCCGTGCCTACCAAACATCTAGCGTAAAAGCATTCAAACCACAAGACATGCAGATTTATGTGGTTCGGAGTACACAACTCGTGTATCCTACATCCACGGGCCACACACACACGCAGAACAATCTGCTTATGAGCTAGTTCACAAACTACAACTCACACACACGTGTTATCTGATGTGCAACCGCGATCAGATCAACACCCACACATGTGTATCAAGCACAAGGACTGCTTGACACAACACACACACACATATATGACAAAGTAGAAACAGAGAAGAGTTTGAGAGTTGAAGAACAAATCCAAATTTGTAAACTCTTCTGGCAAACGTCTGGCTGGACTTCAAGCTTAGTCTTAATGATCACAAGTTGATGGAGACACTTGAATCAACGATGTTCAGGCTTCACCTTCCGCTAGAGAGACTTCTCTTCTTGGTTCTGGGCGGTAGGTTGAAGCAGAGCAGCAGAACAAGACTTCTCTTGAGAACTCTTTAGGGTTTTTGCTTGGAGGCTGCTTGTGTACGGGATTTGCTTCAAAATGATGTTTATATATTGGTGTTTACATATGGAGAGACGTGGTAGAAGGAAACACCAAGTTTGGTAACTTTCAAACTTTTGTTTCTGAAGATTCTGTATGTCTGTCGACAGGTCATACACCTGCTGTCAACATGGATCAACAGTGTGCCAAGTTTCAGAAGTCTGGACGTTCTGTTGAAGCTCTCACTGTGTGCATTTGTCGACAGGTGCCTTGGTGCTGTCAACAGGCACATGTTTTCCAGAACTGTATGCTTTCTGACTGTATGCTTCTGTCGACAGGAGGCTTTGTTGCTGTCGACAGGGTTGTTTTCCTGAACTTGTATATTGCTGACTGTTGGTATCTGTCGACAGGGTCTTGATGGCTGTCGACAGGTACACTGTCTTTTGACTTTTCTTGATCTTTCATACTTGTTGTTGGCACATGTCTTGCATAGTATATCTCCAACACTAGTAAACATAGTTAGTGAGATATTATGAACATATATAATCAAGCATTGTACCAAGTTATTATGACAAGTCATTTGTATGAAGATCTCATGCATTAAACTCAATTCACATTGTTCACATTTGTTTACCTTGTTCATCATTGTTCATCATCAAAAAACATGTTGTATTTATTATTTAGAATGTGAACCCAACATTCTCCTCCTTTTTGATGATGACAAAATTAATCAATTAAGTAAGTGCACACAATTGAGTTTTCTCCCCCTTTTGACAACATCCAAAAGCACACACCAGAGACACATGTATTATGCACAGAACAAGGATTTGCATTGATTTTCCATAAGGCATACACAGTACATGATGTGCTAATTGGAGAAATTACATGTAAAGGGAAAGACATGGCATGATGACCATTTGAAAGCAACATTACATAAGACAGAATAGGATTCAATTGAAACTAAGATAACAGGACTGGAGTCAATCCTAGACACATAAACTAGCTAAGCATCTTCATCAGCTGGCTGTGGAGGACGCTCAGTAATAATGTTGTCCAGACGCGAATCTAGTGCTGCAATGCTAGAGTCCATTGTGTCCATTCTTGCATTGAGCCTATCAAACCCTGTTGTCATCTGAAGTTGTAACTGAGCAAGTAGTTGACGGATGGAAGGCTCAACAACATCAGCAGTAGCATCTCTCGGAGCATCTAGTGGCTCAGACTGGGAGTCTTCTTCATTTTCAGCATCTTCTTCATCTTCATCTTCCTCATCAGCACCATCATCCTCAGCAGCAGCTGCTCCTTTGCCCTTGAGGTCTCGTGTGACAAGGCCATCTACCAACTTGTAGCCCATCCTTTGAGCAGCCGTGAGGTCATAGGAGCTACGGGATTTGAGATCCGTCATCTCCTCCTTTGGGATTTGAATGCCAATGAATAGGAAGAGAGAAGTGAGTTGGCATGCATAGGGCATAGATCTCTTTGCACTGCTAACGCATAGGCGAAGAATAGAGACCATGAGGAGAGGGAGGTTGATGGGTTCAGCTAGTAGGAATTGATGAAGTAGAGACTTGTGAAGGGAGGTCACAAGTTCTCGGCTACCATCCTTGGGAACTATGAGAGTGGTGAAGATGTGATGGATGAGATGATGAAGGGGAGGGAATGAGTTGGCATTTAGTTGCTTACGATCAGTAGGATCATAAGGCTGCAGAGTAATGAGTGTGCGGTACTCTTCAGGGGTTGGATGATGGGACTTGATGTCTATCCCGATGTTGGGGATTTGCAAGGCGGTGGAGAAGAGGTTTGGAGTTATGAAGAAAGGAGTTTGTTTCACCTTTGAGTATAACTCACCACTGCTGGACAAGCGGAGATTGTTGTAGAATTGGGTCACAGCGATTGGGGAGTACAACTTGTGATCTGAGCAAAAGGGAGCCCAACCCTGGACATCAAAGAGAGGCTGGAGTTCGGGAAACATATCCTCCAATGAGACGAAGTCGATGTAGCGGGGCTGCACGAGCTTCGTGAAGGTACCATGGGCATCGAGAAGATGAAGAGTAGGCGGGATGATGAGCTCCGGCAAACGATCTTCCCGGTGCTTCGTCCAACGCTCGGCGTGTGCCCTTGAGCCTTGGCCGGCTTCGGGAGACCGAGGACGACGACGGGATACCAGCTTCTTGGCCGATGGAGCCATCAGAGGTGAAAACTTGATGTAGATGGAGACGGGATAGAGGAAGGAGACGAAGGGAGGTAGAGATGGCAGAGGAGGCAGGGTTCACTTCTGTGGCCTTGGAGAAGGAGATTTTGTAGAGAGGGAGGGAAAGGAGTGTTTTTGGAAGTGGAAAATGATGGAAGGGGGCGTGGGGACCTTATATAGAAAGGTGGCAAGAGTTTGAAAGGACAGGTCCCACCAAATCCTCCCTAGACTGGCCCCCGTTTGGGCTTCCCAAAAAAATTTTTTGCCGGCTGTCGACAGGAGCCCTGGTGCCTGTCGACAGGGACAGACAGAAAATTGATTTTTTTTGTGTTTTTGGCATTTTCTGAATTGGAATTTCTGAGCAGTGGTTTATGGAAGGTTTATAAAAGGTTAACACACATTGTAACCTGCCATATGCATGGATATGAAAAGACATTTCATTTTCCCTAATGGTTTAAACATAATACCCAAGGAATTTTAAGTTAGAGCATTAAGAAAACACCTACTAAGATGAAGAACAATGCACTCTCACCCTTCGTTGTATAAATACAGTGTAAGACAACACAATCCCCATTTTGTTGATAGGCAAATGATGCATGAAATGAATATCTATATGTCAAGACAATCATAAAACCAATTACCTTGGGATTTATGACTCAGTGGAGGCTTCACACTATTTCATTTTTCTTTATTTGCAATTCAGAAAGGCAATGGGAAAAAGTGGTACTTAAGAGGACTTCACACCTTTTGACGTGAGGACAGACATTACAAGTGCCCATACCCGTAGTTACTCAGTGGAAGTGTCTAGCATACCGTTGTACAGAGTTGATGAGTGAGCCTTTTGACGCGAGAGTAGACATTTGTGATGCCCATCACCCCGGTTACTCAGCAAAACACAACATTGCTCTATATTTATCCCAATTTCAAGTTGATTTTTATTTTTCTTATGTGAATATGATTTTTCAGAAATAGGTAGCTGTTCTCCAAGTATTGCTTTAAAAGCTCAAGATCAAATAGTTTATATGATTAGCTATCAATATTAGACATACAGTTCCATGACCAATAGACTGATCAAGTAAATTGAGAACTATGTTTGCCTACAAAGTAATTATTTAGAGGAGTGAGGTGAATATCCTTGAGAATTGTGAAATGTTTTCAAAATGATAGAACCTAAACCCAAACATGAGTAGTATGTGAAAATCATAGTGGTATAAAGAATAGCTTAAATATCATTTGTACATGGTGTGGTCAAACGTGCATTAACACCTTATAGACACCTTATATGTTAAACATGAAGCTGCTCACTGAATATGTGAAGAAATGGGTTTGCAGGTTTGTAGATGAAACTGAAGATACAACACTTGGAGAACTACAAAGAAAACCAAATGCAATCTCTAAAACAAGTTTCAAAACTAAAAGTGGATATCTTCGCAAGTACGATGATGAAGATGACGGACATCTATTCAGAAATGAAGAAGAAGTACCTGCACAAGATCCATAACAACAAGATCAACCTCAAGTTGAAAGTCCTCCAGCCACCCCTCCTCCAGAACAACCTCCTCAAATGCAAGATCAACCCGGACTTTCAATAGTCACTAATGTGAGGTATTCTAAAGCTCATCCACTTGAGAATGTCATAGGTGACATAAATGACTCAGTTCAAACTAGGTCTCAGGTTAATCAAATAGTTGAACATGATCATTTAGCTTTTGCATCTCAAGTGGAACCTAAAAATGTTGAAGAAGCATTAAAAGAAAACTCATGGATTGATGCTATGCATGAGGAGCTTGGGCAATTTCAACAAAATAATGTCTGGAGTTTAGTTCCTAGAACCCCTAAAATTTCTGTAATTGGGACAAGATGGGTTTTTAGGAACAAACTCAATGAAGAGGGTAAAGTGGTGAGAAACAAGGCTAGATTGGTTGCAAAGGGATATAATCAGGAGTTTGGTGTGGACTTTGAAGAATCCTTTGCACCTGTAGCTAGGCTAGAAGCAGTTAGAATTTTGTTAGCATACGCATGCTCAAACAAGTTTAAATTGTTTCAAATGGATGTCAAAACTGCCTTCTTGAATGGCTACATAAAAGAGGAAGTCTATGTCTCTCAACCACCTGGCTTTGAGGATCATGATAAACCAAACCATGTATTTAAATTGCACAAAGCTCTTTATGGTTTGAAATAGGCACCCCGAGCTTGGTACGACAAGCTGAGCACCTATCTGGTAAGCAAAAACTACTCAAGAGGTAAGGTAGACCAAACTCTCTTTACAAAGAAAGTTCACAATCACATAATTGTTGTTCAAGTCTATGTGGACGACATTATCTTTGGTTCTACTAATCCTTCACTGTGTGAAGAATTCTCTAAACATATGCACAGTGAATTTGAGATGAGTCTTATGGGGGAGCTTCAATTTTTTCTTGGTTTGCAGGTTAAGCAGTTAGAAGATGGATTCTTCATCAACCAAGAAAAATATGTTAAAGAGCTACTGAAAAAGTTTCAGTTTGAACAAGCTAAACATGCCTCAACACCCATGAGCACAAGCATTAAGCTAGAAAGTGATGAGAAAGGTAAATCGGTAGATGCCAAACAATTCCGAGGTATGATTGGCTCACTCCTTTATCTTACTGCAAGTAGACCGAATATACAATTCTGTGTCAGTGTTTGCAGGTTTGAAGGGTTGCGGAATTCCCTATATGGTAATCTAGAACTGTTAGGCTTGGTTTGAGATTCATCAAATACAACATGTGGAGTTTCTTCCACTGTTCTAGTTTTCAGATTAAACACCCTATAGGCTCTAGAGTGTTCTGAGTATCCAAGAAAAATACCTCGATCGCTCTTGGCTTCAAACTTGTCCAAATCATTTTTATCATTGTATGTATGAACACTTTTGAACCAAAAACTCTAAAGTACCCATGGTGGATTTTTTACCTTTCAGAAATTTGTAGGGAGTTTTCTTGAATACCGGTCTTACCATGGCTTTGTTAAGAATGTAGCATGATGTGTTTACCGCTTCTGCCCAAAAGGTTCTTGCAAGTTGATTCTCGACCAGAAGCGTGCGAGCCATCTCCACCAAGGTTCTATTCTTCCTCTCCACAACCCCATTTTGTTCTGGAGTTCTTGGGGAGGAGAATAAATGTTCTATCCCTTGGTTTCTGCAAAAATCAGAGAAGGAGGTATTGTCAAATTCTCCCCCGTGATCAGTGCAGATGGAGCATATTTTGTTGACATTTCCATGCTCAATTTTATTGAAAAATTCTTCAAATTCTTTCATTGCTTCATTCTTGTGAGCCAGAAATTTTACCCAAGTGAACCTAGAGAAATCATCTACAATGACAAAACCATAACGCTCGCCATTGAGACTTAGTGTTCTTGTAGGTCCAAATAGGTCCATGTGCAACAGTTCATAAGCTTTAGAAGTACTCACCGGTGCTTTTGATTTGAAGGATTCCGGGTTTGTTTCCCTGTGCACATGCATCACAAAAATTTTCATTTTTATTGAATGGAATTTCAGGAAGTCCACTTACCAATTTGAGCCTCATGATCTTGTGCAACACATTATAGCTAGCATGACCAAGCCTACGATGCCACAATGTAAGCTCGTCCTATTTGTTTGCTACAAGACACAAATTATCATTTTCTGGATCATCTAAGTCAACCATGTAGATGTTGTTTATTCTTTTTCCAGAAAATTTCAGACTTCCTGTTTCCTCATCAAGAATTTGACATGAATTGGATTCAAAGACAATTTTATGACCCTTATCACACAATTGACTTATGCTAAGCAAGTTGTGATGAAGGCCATCAACAAGTAAAACATTGTCTATGGATTTAGAGGCAAACTTACCAACCTTACCTGAGCCGATGATCTGGCCTTTGTTGTTACCTCCAAAAATCACTTGACCTCCATCTTTTTCCACGAGCAAATAGAATTTTCCTTTGTCGCCCGTCATATGCCTCGAGCAGCCACTATCCAGGTACCATTTGTTTTGATTGTGGGCTACTAGGCATTCCTGCACATGTGGATCAAACAAGAGGTTTTGGTACCCAAATTACTTTGGGTGCCGTTGTATCATTCATGCCAAACAGTAAATTCTTAGGAATCCAAACTTGTTTGATTTTCATTTGGTTTGGGCTATTCCAGCATTGTTTTTAATTGTGCCCAACCTTTTTACATATTTTGCATGATGATGATTTTGGACAACAGTGGGCTTTACCTTTTTAGGAGCATGCATAGGCATTTTACCCTTTTGTTGCCTTGTTAATTTTGGTTTAGGAGCATGTTGTTTGTCCTATCGATAGTCCTGTTTGGGGCTTGTGGCAAATTCTTCACGTTGACTAGGAGCAAACTTGATAGCTTTAGGTTCCTATTTTTTACCCTTGAGTTGATTTTTCTTGTTCTTAGAAGGGTTTTGTTTAGTTGGGTTGGATCTGATTGGGTTATAATGAAATTGGTTAGCAGATTTTTTCCAATTTCCTTTGGCTTTGAATTTTGATACCCAATCCCATGTCTTGCAACAAACACATTTGAACCTAGAATTGCATCCAGATTCTGTTTACTTTTGACAAAGCTAGATAAATCTTTAGACTTACCTTTTTTCCTTTTCAGCTTGATCCAATCTTTCTTTTAGATTAGCATGCTCACTTTTAAGAGTTTCAAGAGAGTTCATTAGATCATCTCTTTCTTTTGAACTTCTTGAAACTTAAGTTTCATGATATCCAATTCATCACTGTGTGTTGTTCATCAATCTTCATCATTTCAATTACCTTATTCAAGGATTCAATTTCTTCATTATTGTTTGATTCATGAACAAGGGAATTGACTTTCTTCTTGAGTGCTTTATTTTCAGACTTGTATTCACAGAATTTTTCAAATAGAACAGTATAAGCTTCTTCCCATTCACTAATAGAATATGTTTCAAAGGAAGAATTTACCTCGTTGGAGTTATCACTCCTTGCCATGAGACACTGAATCTCATAATCTCCTGAGGTAGCTTGACTATTTTCGTCCTCGTCTTCATCGCTCCAAGTAGCCAACATTGCCTTGGCTTTCTTGAACGTGAACTTCTCCTTTTTCAGCTTCTTCTTGAGCTCGGGGCACTCTCCTCTCATGTGTCCCTGCTTCTTGCACTCATAGCACACAACTTCAGATTTTTTGTTAGAAAAATCAAATCTGTTGGTATCCTTTTGGAAAGGTTTCGAGTTACCTGAACCTCTTCTTTTGAATTTCAGAAACTTCTTAAACTGTCTAGTGAGCATGGCCATCTCGTCATTCTCACTATCACTAGAGGTTTTAGACTCAATACCTTCCTGTTGGGCATTCTTTTTAGAATCTGAAGAGATTTTCTTGGAAGCTTTCAAGGCAATTGACTTCCTTGGATTCTCTTCAGTTTCTTTTATTTGGACATTAGTTCATATGTCATCAGAGAACCAATCAATTCATCTACTTTCATTTTTGAGAGGTCTTTGGAATCCTCAATGACAGTGGCTTTGGTGTTCCATGAGGATGGAAGAGACCGAAGTATCTTCCTCACAAGTCACTCTCTGAGTATTCCCTTTTAAGACCTTTCAATCCATTTATAATTGTCATGAATCTAGCAAACATGTCAGAAATGGTTTCATCATTTTTCATTTTGAACATTTCATATTCTGAAACCAACATGCTTACCTTTGATTCTCTTACCTCAGACGTACCTTCATAGATCAGCTCAAGCTTGTCCCACATCTCCTTTGCTGAGGTGCATGTGGAGACTCTTGAGTACTCCTTTGGGTGGATTGCACACTGCATCATGTTGAGGGTGCTCCAGTTGAGTGTCCCCTTGGTAATCTGGTCCTTAGTCCAGGTGTCCTCATCCTGAGGCAATTCGTATGCTCCTTTTCTGACTATTTCCATAGTTCGAAATTTTGTGCTCGTAGAAAACCTGCATTCGATTTTTCCAATACGGATAGTCAGTGCCATCAAAGAAGGGTGGCCTGGTCACTGAGTGTCCCTCGGCCATATACCCCTTGTTAGACTCCATTTGACCGTGAATCTCCTGATCGTAAGATCAAATAAGTAAAGCAGTAAATCAGAGAAACTCGGCTCTGATACCAATTGAAGGGTTGCGGAATTCCCTATATGGTAATCTAGAAGGGGGGTTGAATAGATTACTGTTGATTAAAAATATTTATCACCTTCTTTTCTTTAAAACACAGATTATCAAACAATATTAAACTCTAAGCTATGTGTGGATGTGTGTGACTGATGACAGATAGATAGCAAACTACAATACATGGTATAGACCCGTGCCTACCAAACTCTAGCGTAAAAGCGTTCAAACCACGAGACATGCAGATTTACGTGGTTCGGAGTACACAACTCGTG
The DNA here is from genome assembly GCA_014218235.1 of Colocasia esculenta. Classification (NCBI taxonomy): domain Eukaryota; kingdom Viridiplantae; phylum Streptophyta; class Magnoliopsida; order Alismatales; family Araceae; genus Colocasia; species Colocasia esculenta. The sequence goes on along the minus strand of CM024753.1, from coordinate 143,813,197 downwards.
TATCCTACATCCACGGGCTACACACACCGCAGAACAATCTGCTTATGAGCTAGTTCACAAACTACAACTCACACACACATGTTATCTGATGTGCAACACTTAGATCAACACCCCACACTGTGTATCAAGCACACAGGACTGCTTGCACACACACACACATAGATATGAAAAAGTAGAAACAGAGAAGAGTTTAAGAGTTGAAGAACAAATCCAAATTTGTAAACTCTTCTGGAAAACGTCTGGCTGGACTTCAAGCTTCGTCTTAATGATCACAAGTTGATGGGGACACTTGAATCCACGACGTTCAGGCTTCACCTTCCGCTGGAGAGACTTCTCTTCTTGGTTCTGGGTGGTAGGTTGAAGCAGAGCAGCAGAACAAGACTTCTCTTGAGAACTCTTTAGGGTTTTTGCTTGGAGGCTGCTTGTGTACGGGATTTGCTTCAAAAGGATGTTTATATATTGGTGTTTACATATGGAGAGACGTGGTAGAAGGAACACCAAGTTTGGTAACTTTCAAACTTTCCGTTTCTGAAGATTCTGTACGTCTGTCGACAAGTCATACACCTACTGTCGACAGGGATCAACATGTGCCAAGTTTCAGAAGTCTGGACTTCTGTTGAAGCTCTCACTATGTGCATCTGTCGCAGGTGCCTTGGTGCTGTCGACAGGCACATGTTTTCCAGAACTGTATGCTTTCTGACTGTATGCTTCTGTTGACAGGAGGCTTTGTTGCTGTCGACATGGCTTGTTTTCCTGAACTTGTATATTGCTGACTATTGGTATCTGTCGACAGGGTCTTGATGGCTGTCGACAGTACACTGTCTTTTTGACTTTTCTTGATCTTTCATACTTATTGTTGGCACATGTCTTGCATAGTATATCTCCTACATTAGTAAACATAGTTAGTGAGATATTATGAACATATATACAAGCATTGTACCAAGTTATTGTGACAAGTCATTTGTATGAAGATCTCATGCATTAAACTCAATTCACATTGTTCACATTTGTTTACATTGTTCATCATTGTTCATCATCAAAAACATGTTGTATTATTATTTAGAATGTGAACCCAACATGAATAAGCCCTAATCCTGACCTTGGATCATAAACGCTCAGACTCCGCATTTAAAGCTTTTGGAAATGGCCGATTTCACTCCCCCGGAATGATAACATCCAAAACAGGCAAGTCATGTTAACGTCAACTTAAGTTGCCGTCAGCAATGATGTAGACGTCCATCGACTGTGTCGTCTATATTCTTGCCCAAAAATCCAATATTTCAGAAAATAATCAACGACACTATATGATGTCGTTAACAAGGAATAAATGGCAGACGATTATGCCGCCAACAGATGTCAACACCAGCAGATGTTGACACCAAGAAAACATAGAACATCACACAATTACATGTAGAAATAAACATACAATTGCAATATAAATTCAAGAAAAATTCTAGGGCACTACAAGTAGGCTCGAAAGGCTCACTAGGTATCACTGCTGGTCTCTATAGGCTACCAAATCTAAGACATTGAATGTGGAACTGAAGCCATAATCTGGTGGTAAGTCAACAATGTACACAGTCGTTCCTATTTGCTTCAGCACTTTAAAGGGCCCAGCTCCTCGAGCTTGTAGTTTCTTCATGATTCTCGAAGGAAGCCATTCAAGTCTGACCCTGATCATAACGTAGTCACCTTCATGAAACTTCTGTAGCCGCCTATGTGCATCTGCTGCTTTCTTGTAGTGCTCATGACTGATTTCAATTTGACGACGAATGCTATCATGCAGACCCTTAATGTGCTTGGCCAAGGACTGTGCAGACTCTGACACTCGTGCATGAATGGGCAAAAGAACAAGATCTATGCGTCACCTAGGTCTATAACTAGTGACTATCTCAAATGGACTCATGTCAGTAGACCTATTGATTGAATTGTTATATGCAAATCAGCATGTGGTAAGACCTAATCCCAACCTCGCTCATGCTCCCCAACTAGACAACATAACAAATCACCCAGACTCCTATTAACTACCTCTGTCTGGCCGTCGGTCTGGGGACGATAAGCTGTAGAGAACTTGAGCTTAGTACCCATAAGATGCCACACGGTTTTCCAAAAATAGCTGACAAAATGCACATCCCTGTCGGAGACAATAGTCTTAGGTAGCCTGTGCAAACGCACAATGCCCTCTAGGAATAGACGAGCTACGCGAGAGGCATCAGAAGTCTTCGAACAGGGAATAAAATGGGCCATTTTGGAGAATCTATCAACAACTACAAAGATAGAATCATGCTGATGGATAGTCCGAGGCAACCCCAAAATGAAATCCATGCTAACGTTCTGCCACAGACGATCAAGCATGAGAAGAGGAGTGTATAGGCTAGTATTTTGCTTCCTTTGCTTGGCCAAAGCGCAAGTGCGACAGTGAGTCACAATGCGAGCCACATCGTGCTTCACACTGGGCCAAAAGAAGTGATGCTCAACTAACTCAATGGTCTTGTTTCGGCCAAAGTGCCCGGCAAGACCCCCAGTATGGAGCTCCCAAATCAAGAAGTCTCGAACAGAGGTCAGCAGGACACACAACCGATCACTACAAAAGAGATAGCCCTCCTAAAGGATGTAATCAGGGTACTCTCTGGAGGGGCCAGAATGAAGAGCAACGTAGATCAAACCAAAGTCAAGACATTCCGGATACTCCTCTCAGAGTCTCTCAAAACCAGTGACCTTGGCGCCGACAAGGGATAGGAGAAAAGTACGACGACTCAGTGTGTCTGCCATGCGGTTCTCCACACCCACCTTATGTATAAGGATGAATGTGTAGGCTTGAAGAAACTCAACCCAACGACTACGCCTGGGATTTAGCTTCCTCTGGGCATGGAGAAACCTAAGAGCCTCGTGATCCGAATATAAGACAAATTTTTGCGGTAGCAAATAATGTTTCCAATATCTCAAAGCTTGCACCGCCACATAGAATTCTTTATCGTAGGTAGAGTACTTCAGCTTGGAATCATTCAATTTCTCACTGAAGTATGCCACAGGATGGCTCTCTTGAATTAAGACCCCGCCTATACCGACACCAGAGGCGTCACAGGAAACCTCAAACACTCTTGAGAAATCAGGCAATCAAAAGATTGGTGCTTGGGTCATGCATGCCTTGATGTCACAGAAGGCTGTGGTGGCAGCCTTTGTCTAGACAAAGGCCTCCTTCCAAATACAATTAGTGATCGAGGCCATGATGGTACTGAATCCCTTAATAAATCGATGACAGAAAGTGGTCAACCCATAGAAACTGCACACATCGTGGATGGACTGGGGCTCAGGCCACTCGGTGATCGCCCTAATCTTCTCCGGATCAGCAAAGACACCCTCACTAGATACAATGAACTCCAAGAAGATAACTCGATCGGTCATGAAAGCACACTTCTTGAGGTTACCGTACAAACTCTCACGGGGCAAGACAAGACACATAACGAAGGTGGTCCAAATGATCATCCCTAGAATGACTAAAAATGAGGATGCCATCGAAGTACACAACCAAAAATATTCCCATAAAGGGTCTCAATGTTTGGGTCATGAGCTACATGAATGTGCTAGGGGCGTTGGATAGCTCAAAGGGCATGACCAACCACTCATAAAGTCCATCTTTAGTCTTGAAAGCTGTCTTCCATTTATCCCAGGTTGAATCCGAACCTGGTGGTAGCCACTCTTCAGATCAATCTTTGAAAATACAGTGGCTTCCGCCATCATATCCAACATGTCATCCAAGTGGGGAATGGGAAAATGGTATTTCATCGTGATACAATTGATGGCCCTGCTGTCGACGCACATCCTCCAAGTGTCGTCTTTCTTTGGAGCTAATAATGCGGGGATGGCGCAATGGCTCAAACTCTCCCGAATAAAACCTCTCCTCAAGAGCTCCTCAACTTGCCTCTGTAGTTCCGCAAACTCGGATGGACTCATGAGAAAGTGGGGCAGGTTGAGAAAAGTGGATCCTGGAACCAAATCAATGGCATGCTGGATGTCACGCAACAGTGGTAATCTATCCGGGAGATCGATAGGAAAGACATCTAGGAACTTCTCTAAGAGGGAGGCCATCTCAGGGGGGGTGCCACTCGAAGCATCGCCCTCAATAGGCCTCACCATCAAAACATAGAGGCATTCAAACTCCTCAAGCTCCTAACCAAGATCATGAGCACTAACCATCTGTAGGGTCACAGGAGGTGGTGCACCAAGAATAGAGATAGTGGTGGTGCTCACGGACCCCGTCGGTGTAGGACTCACCAAAGGGGTTTTACATCGTGACCGAGTGGAACTAGAGAGAATAGAAGTGCTCCCAGGTCTCGGGCCATAGGCAGGAGGGAGACTAGTGAAAAGAGCTTGGGAAGGGACAAGGGAAGTAGAAGAAGAAAGCTCAGATGTGGACACAGGAGGGGTGAGGGAACTAGATCAGGCTGCTCTCTGAGGGGGCAAAGTTGTAGGTTGGGAAGGCTGCAAGGTAATGAGGGCATCGCCGCTGCGAAACTCACAAATATTGGACCGGCCATAGAGGACCACATCCACATCATATATCCACGACCTCCCTAAAATGATGCTCTCAACCTCCATAGGTAAGACATCTCACCAAACCTTCTGAGAGTATGAGGGAAAAGATATTGGGACGTGACACATCGTCTGGATTGGAATGGAAGTGGAATCCACCCAAGAGACACAATAAGGGTGGGGGTGGTTGACCACAGTTAGCCCAAGATGCGAGACAGCATGGGAAGAAATGGCATTAATGCAACTTCCACTATCAATGATCACCTTGCACACCTTTCCATCTAGACGGATATAGGTATGAAAAATGGAAGTCCGACACCAATCATCACACTCAGTAGGCTAAGCTAAGATGCATCGAACAACCCAAAGCCTACTCTCATCAAGGGCATCTTTCTCATGGTTCTTCGAGAGATGCTCGGCCTAAATGTAGCTAGTCCGCTCACCCTCAGGCTGAAACTCAGCGGCCATGTCATCCCGAGCCTCATAGCTTACATGCTGCACCACAGGGGTGGTCTCCTTAGGATGAGCACCCTCTATAGTCAGGGCCCTAAAGGGACACTGAGAAGCAAAGTGACTGACCCCTTGACATTTGAAACAATGATCTCGGGACCCACTGCCATGAGAGGGTTCACCAGCCTTCCCTCTATTTCTAGAGAGAGAAGCTCTGGGATTATGGTAGGGGCTGGTGGTGTCTAGGTTGCCACCACTGCCCTTCCGGCGGTGGGTGGTCGGCCTGTTGTGGTGGTTTTTCTGCTGTGTTGGCCATGGAATTTGTGAAGGAACCTGTTGATATAGGGCCGGTGCAGAAGAAGATGTCCTTCGCTCAAGCTCTCTCGGAATCCTTGCACCCAAAAAAGGTGGTTATGCAGGTTAAACCTGTAAGGCCCTTGATTTTTCATCTTTGGGTGATTTCTTATGTATGTATAAATGTATGCCATTGATGTATAAATTTTATTGTACATAGTACTTACTTGTTCACATTGTATGAATAAGTATTATTTTAATGGGTGCATTGTAGATTATAAATATATATATATATATATATATATATATATAGCATGTGCGGTGTACATAAATGTTCTGCAGTTTTAAGTTCTGTGCAGACGACTTGTTGGCGTCAACATCAGTTGACGTTGACCATAAATCAGCGGCCACATCGATAGACGCCTACTCAAAATTGGCGGCTATTGATGTTGACATTTACCTCCCAGATCTGTTGCGATTTCAGATCCAGAAACACCCCGAAATCTTCACCTCTTGTTTAGCAAAACCGTCCCTCAACGGTAACCTAGACCCTAAACGCGTTCCTAAAAGCCTCAACCCTATAAAAGAGGCGGATTAGGACTCAGTTAAGTCCTTTTGACTCTTTGTCAAAAACCCTAACATTTTATGTGCGAACCCCGATTTGGAATCCCTTGATCTGGTGACTAGAAGCTTTAATCGGCGATCTGCATCGACTGGAGAGGACTCTGAACATCCGGGAACGACTTTCCCACGCTGTTGTGCAGTGAAGATCAATAGGGAACCCGGATAAAGAAGGATTTGAAGGCTCTTTGGCTCTAGCCGAGGAGAGCTTCTTCAACTCAAAACATCGATTGGGGATTTTATCCAAGGCAAGTAACCCAACCACATCATCCCTACATGTGTCTAGTATGTCCCAGAAATTTTACGGATTTTTCTCGTGTCTTGGAACCCCCATTCAAGTGATCTTTTGACGTTCAGTCTGTGTTCTGCACAGATAGGAACTTAACGGTAGGATATCTTGCCGTTAAGATCTTAAATTGGCGGCGATCTTTGTTGCCGTTAACCTGGTAAACGGCCACCCCTTGCCGTTTAGTTCTTCAGGCAGAAACAATGTGTTTGCTGCCCTATAAAAAACTATCTTCTCAAAATTTTCTGCGCATGAGGATATAGGATAAACTTTATATGATATGTAAGTATCTGTGTGGATTGTTATGAATTTCTGTGGATTTCCCCACATTATTAAAATTATCAGAAATGTCTAGTTGACAGGATTTTAATCTTGTAAAATCTCGATTATGCAAGTCTATGTGGAATTTAATAGTCATGAAATTTCTTAGATCAGTTAAGGGTTCCAGTTCACGCTGTATAAAATTTGGAATTTTATGATATCTGTGTAAATTATTGAAAATTTTGAATGGTAAAACAAGGATCATGCTGATTTAGTATAGAAATTCCAATAAATGGTATGAAAGTAGATAAATTCCTGAAAATTAGCATATGTTCAGTACTGTCGGTATGCATGTGTAGCATGAACTATAGGTCTGAATGATAACAACTATGTAAATTGGGCTATTTTAACCTGAGATAATATCACTGTTTGAATTTTATTAAATAGTGGATATTTTAGAAAATTTTGAAACTTCGTATATGTGATATGTGAATAGTAAAAACCTGTGGTTAAATTTTCACATTCATTGGATAACAGTATGTGCTGATTACAATATTTTCATCATGAAAAGGGTATGGTTTAGTGTAATTAAAAATGATTAATGTAATTACAGCATGATATGAATCAATTAGTAGTTGTGACTGATTTAGTTCTATTAACAGTAGTACCATGATAGGGAACCTAAACCATGTGCATGAATGTGAAAATGAGAATAACGAGTTAAAATGGTGTGAAATTGTGTGTGTGTTTAAATGGAAAATGTGTAAATGTGCCAATGGGTGACACTGCTACCTTAGAGGGCTGTGGAACTGTACTGTGGTAAAGTCCCCACAGGAAGGTTCATATTGTGTGATGTCCCACATGCATTGGGATTAAATCCTGGAGGCGAACAAGTATCGCTGGTTAGGGTGGAGAGTGCTTCTCCCAGTTTTGCGCAGTAACTAAGATTTATCACTGGAATGCCCAGGTGATAGATATGTGTTGTGATTAGTGTGCGTCCTTCTAATGGTGGTTTGGGCTATGTGTCACAACATTTAAATAATGTGAAATTATGTTGTAAGGGAAATATGCATGTGAAAACTGTAAAATTGTGTAAATGATTATATGTTAATATGAACTCTTGTGATAGCATGTGAAATGATAACTTCTTAAATGAATATGTTATGTACATAGCAAAATAGAAAGCTTTTCATGTGTATAAATGTGTTATTCATGTGAATATGATTATAGAATCCATGCTAGAATTGTCTCTTTCTTTATGTGTATAAACTCCATGTTTAAGATGACAAATGTTAACATGTGAATATATAAACGTAGTTAAATGAACTTAGTTTAACATATTGATAAATGTGTAGAGAGCATGTGATAGGCTTTAAGTTATTGAACATTTTGTACTAAACAATTTCCATGTGTAATATGTGTAGAAATCATGTTTAGGTTCTATTTGCTTAAATAGCTAAATCCATGCTTATATGTGATTGTGTGGTATGAGAATGTGAATGTTAGGTGATGCATGTAAGTTTAATGTGTTTAGAGTTACTTGTTGAGTTCTTTTGGACTCATTCTTGCTTCGGTGTATAGGCGCAGACGTTTCTACTTCTTTCGAGGAAGTCATTAGGAGCGACTCGGAGTGGGAGTAGGAGACATTGTGGATTTAGCATTGTATTTTCATTTTCATAAGTATGTAATAAAGGACTCTGTGTAGTCTTATGTGGACAATGTACTTAATTCATTTGTTTTAGTTATGAAATGTCTAGTTTCTTTTCCTCTATATGGATTGTGGATAAAATGTGGATGATGGAATAAGATATCTCATTTAGTTCTTTCTTTTCCACTGTCATGAGATATTTATATTTGTGTATATTTTAGCCTATCGTACTAGTGTTGGGTAAATGTCCCACTGTGGCGACGCTTTCTATATCGATGTGGGTTGGTAGAACCGTATCGATATAAAGAGGGTCGTTACAGAGATTGGTATCAGAGAGATAGGCTGAAGTTGTACATAAATATGTACATACCATCATCTTCATTGTATGCTAAGTTTGTGTAGATTGTCCACATAGATAAGTAAATAGTTAGAAATTAGATAGTCTAGTTCTAAATTGTGATTAAATCATTTTGCAGGATATGGCTTCGCGTGGTAGGCGTGGTGTTCCTGCTCGTGAAGGTGAGCAGAGGAGAGATGAGCCTCGGCGTGAGGATCAAGGTGAGCAGCAGGCCCCAGCACCCCAGGGTCCTGTGCTTCCCCCACCGCCACCAGTAGACTATGGAGTATTCATGCAGGGTTTAGTGCAGGCCATGCAGACGCAGGCCCACACTCAGGCTGCACTCCAGGCTCAGCTGGAGGCTCAGGTTAGAATAATAAGATAAAGTAGTCTGTTTTATTAAATGCATGTTTGTTATGTTGTATTTGTTGCTTATGATGCTTGTTGTAGCAGGCTCAGGTGCCAGCTCCCCAGGCTGACCATGGTGGACCCTCCATCATGGAAAGGTTCAAGAGGATGTCGCCACCCTCTTTTAAGGGGGAGAGCAATCCGTTACTTGCTGAGAGCTGGATGAGGGAGATCGAGAAGATCTTCCGGGCTATTAGGTGCACTGAGGATGGAAAGGTCACTTTAGCCACCTATATGCTATAGGTATGTGTAATTTAATTCGGTGGTTATTTCTTTAAGTATAGATTATATTGGTTAGTCCTTATGGATGGTTTTGGCAGGAGCGAGCCGACATGTGGTGGTCCTCATTGTTACGTACTCGGTTCGAGGATGGTGCTGTGGAGGTTGGTTGGGATGAGTTCGTAAGGCTATTCTGAGCCAAGTTTGTTCCGGAGCACATCCAGGACAAGATGGAGCAGGAGTTCCTTTCGTTGACTCAGGGCTCCATGACCGTACTAGAGTACGAGGTTAGGTTTGCAGAATTATCAAAGTATGCCCCTCATATAGTAGCTGATGAGCGCAGGAAGGTGAAGAAATTCGTGATGGGTCTGAGACCATCGCTGAGGACAAGGTTGGTGGCTTTCGACCATCGTACCCTCGAGCAGGCACTCAGCGTGGCGTGTCGACAGGAGGGAGAGACGGAGCAGTACCTGGAGGAGAAGAAGGCTTCTTAGAAGAGGCCCGCGGCTCCTTTCCAGAGGCAGGATAGGAAGAAGGTGACTTTTCAGTCACTGCAGCGTCCTGTGGCATCGGGCAGTGGCCAGGTACCTTCTCAACGTTCCCCTAATGGTAAGCAGGAGTGTCCTCATTGTGCGGGAGGGCACATGGTGGTACAGAATGTTGGAAGTTGGCAGGGAAGTGCTTAAAGTGCGAGAGTAGTGAGCATAGGATCAAGGATTGCCCCAGACTACAGCAGGGAGGTCAGTGTGGAGCGGCACCAACCCCAGCAGCAGCAGCAGCAGCAGCGCCAGCGACAGGACGACCAGGGAGACCTCGAGCCCCAGCTCGAGTGTTTCCGTTAGCTCGTGAGGACACCGAGCAGGCAGATCATGTCACTGAAGGTACAGTTTTGTTCTTAGGTGTGCATGCTCGGGTTTTGTTCGATACGGGTGCTACTCACTCGTTCATTTCAAGCATTTTGCTAGGCAGTTAGTTTTAGAGTCAGGTTTAGAGTCTGAGGATTTAGAGGTCCCTTTGTCTGTGCACACACTTGCGGGCACGGTATTGACTAGGAAGTGTATTTCGTCTTTACCGGTGTGCATTGAGGATAGAGTCCTAGAAGGGTGTTTCTTCTTGCTAAAGATGAAGGACTACGATGCTTTTCTTGGTCTAGATTGGCTAGAGGAGCACTATGCGTTAGTAGATTGTCGTGGGAAGAAGATCATTTTCCGCATTCCTGGTGAAGATGAATTTTCTCATCCTTTGCCAAGGAACTTGGCAGAGAAGTTTGTCATTTCTACCATGAGAGCGATGAGAATGGTGAACAAGGGTTGTGACTCTTTTCTTGCCAGCGTGGTATTAGTACCCAAGGCTGATGAGTCACTTACTCTTGCGGAGATTGATGTAGTGCGGGAATTTCCAGATCTCTTTCCTGATGATTTATCTAGATTGCCACCGGCTAGAGAGATAGAGTTCACTTTAGAGTTGCTTCCAGGCACCTCTCCTATCTCGAAGGCCCCTTATCGGATGGCACCTGTGGAATTAGCTGAGCTAAGAAAGCAGTTGTAGGATTTGTTAGATAAGGGATTTATTCGTCCCAGCGTTTCCCCTTGGGGCGCACCTGTCTTATTCGTGAAGAAGAAGGATGGATCACTTAGGTTATGCATTGATTATAGAAAGCTAAACCAATTGACGGTGAAGAACAGGTATCCCTTACGTCAGATTGATGATCTGTTTGACCAACTGCAAGATGCATCAATCTTTTCTAAGATTGATTTGCGGTCTGGTTATCATCAGTTGAGGATTAGGAGTGAGGATGTGTCCAAGACAGCTTTTAGAACCCGTTATGGACATTATGAGTTTTTGGTCCTTCCTTTTGGTCTGACCAACGCCCCGGCAGCGTTCATGGATCTCATGAACAGGGTGTTTAGACCATATTTAGATAATTTTGTGGTAGTTTTCATTGATGACGTGTTGGTCTACTCTCCGGATGAGGCCACACATTTTCAGCATTTGAGGGTAGTGCTAGAGGTTCTCCGTGAGCACAAGCTGTATGCAAAATTCAGCAAGTGTGATTTTTGGTTGCACGAGGTTCATTTCCTTGGGCATGTTATCTCCGGTGCCGGTGTAGCAGTGGATCCAGCGAAAGTCCAAGCTGTTATGGATTGGGAGATTCCCAAGACTCCTTCGGAGATTCGGAGTTTTCTTGGTTTGGCGGGTTATTATCGACGATTTATTGAGGGATTTTCATCCATCGCCGCACCATTGACTCAGCTAACCAGGAAGGGAGTAAAGTTTGTCTGGTCCAAGGAGTGTGAGAGTAGTTTTCAGTTGTTGAAGACTAAGCTCACTTCGGCTCCTGTGTTAGTTTTTCCGAACGGTGTAGAGGGTTTTACTATCTACACGGATGCATCTCGGATTGGCCTTGGCTGTGTATTGATGCAGCAAGGAAGGGTAGTAGTGTATGCTTCTCGTCAATTGAAGGAGCATGAGCGAAATTATCCGACTCATGATCTTGAGCTTGCGGCAGTGGTTCATGCACTGAAGATCTGGAGGCACTATCTTTATGGTATGAGATTTGAGGTGTTCACTGACCACAAGAGCCTAAAGTATCTATTCTCCCAAAAGGAATTGAACCTTAGGCAAGAAGATGGATTGAGTTCCTGAAGGACTATGACTTCGACCTCCAGTATCATTCTGGAAAGGCGAATGTCGTAGCGGATGCCCTTAGTAGAAAGAGGTCGTCTCTCCAACAGGATTGGAAAATGTTGGAGGATGTAGCGTGTGCGATGACTGAGTTAGAGCCATCATTGTGCCAGGCTTTTGTAGCTCAATTGTCCATTAGGTCTTCGGTGTTGGATGAAGTGATCGAGCAACAGAAAGCCGACCCTAAACTCCAAGAGTTAGTAGGTAAGGCGGGTATTGCTCGTGATGAGGATGGCATGATTAGATTCCACCACCGTGTTTGTGTTCCAGACATCGTGGATGTCCGTGAGCATGTTTTAGCAGAAGCTCATAGGTCTAGATTCTCTATTCATCCGGGTAACACTAAGCTGTTCCAGGATTTGAAGAGATCTTTTTGGTGGTCTGGTATGAAGAGAGATGTAGCAGAATTTGTGTCTAGATGTCTAGTGTGCCAGCAAGTGAAGGCTGAGCGGCAGCGACCATCTGAGCTTATGCAGAAGATGGAGATCCCAGTATGGAAGTGGGAGGCTGTCACTATGGATTTCGTTACAGGTTTGCCTCGATCTAGACGGGGTAATGACTCGATTTGGGTGGTGGTAGATAGATTCTCAAAGACTGCGCATTTCTTGCCCATGAAGAAGAAGCAGTTAGTAGAGAGTTTAGCTAGATTGTATATTAGTAGCATTATTAGATTGCATGGTGTCCCGAAGTCGATCATTTCGGATCGAGATCCACGATTTACTTCGAGGTTATGGAAGGGTCTTCAGGATGCGTTAGGTTCGGAGCTGAAGCTCAGTTCGGCGTTTCATCCCCAGACAGATGGACAGTCCGAGAGGACTATCCAGACGCTCGAGGATATGTTGACGGCGTGTGTTCTGGATTGGAAGGATGATTGGGAGCACCATTTACCTCTTGTGGAGTTCACATATAACAACAGTTTTCATGCGAGTATTGGTATGGCTCCATTTGAGGCATTGTATGGTAGGCCTTGCAGATCTCCTTTATGTTGGGAGGAGACTGGTGATAGGCAGCTGATTGGTCCGAAGTTAGTTCAGGAGACTTCGGATAAGGTCCAGCTGATTAGGAAGAGGCTTGTTGCGGCACAGGATAGGCAGAAGAGTTATGCCGACAACAGGAGGAAGGATTTGGAGTTCGAGGTAGGTGAGCATGTCTTTTTAAAGATTTCGCCTACTCGTGGTGTAGTTAGATTTGGCAGATATGGTAAGTTAAGTCCTAGATTCATTGGCCCGTATGAGATTCTCAGACGATTTGGCAGCGTGGCTTATGAGCTAGCTTTACCCCCAGCGTTAGCTAGTGCTCATCCTATTTTCCACGTATCTATGCTCAGGAGATATGTTAGAGATCCATCTCATATTATTAGTCACGAGCCAGTAGAGATCCAGCCAGATCTTTCTTATGTGGAGCAACCAGTAGCTATTCTTGACCGGATGGTTCAACATCTTCGGAACAAGAGCATTGCGTCGGTGAAAGTCTTATGGCGTAACTTCTCGCAAGAGGAGGCTACTTGGGAGCTTGAGGATGCAATGAAGGAGAAATATCCTCAATTGTTTGAGTAGTGTCAGTCTAACTTTGAGGACGAAGTTTCTTTAAGGGGGAGAGGGTGTAAGGCCCTTGAATTTTCATCTTTGGGTGATTTCTTAGGTATGTATAAATGTATGCCATTGATGTATAAATTTTATTGTACATAGTACTTACTTGTTCACATTGTATGAATAAGTATTATTTTATTGGGTGCATTGTAGATTATAAATATATATATATAGCATGTGCGGTGTACATAAATGTTCTGCAGTTTTAAGTTCTGTGCAGATGACTTGTTGGCGTCAACATCAGTTGACGTTGACCATAAATCAGCGGCCACATCGATGGACGCCTACTCAGAATTGGCGGCTATTGATGTTGATGTTTACCTCCCAGATCTGTTGCGATTTTAGATCCAGAAACGCCTCCGAAATCTTCGCCTCTTGTTTAGGAAACCGTCCCCCAACGGTAACCTAGACCCTAAACGCGTTCCTAAAAGCCTCAACCCTATAAAAGAGGCGGATTAGGACTCAGCTAAGTCCTTTTGACTCTTTGTCAAAAACCCTAACATTTTATGTGCGAACCCCGATTTGGAATCCCTTGATCCGGCGACTGGAAGCTTCAATCGGCGATCTGCATCGACTGGAGAGGACTCTGAACATCCAGGAACGACTTCCCCACGCTGGTGTGCAGTGAAGATCAACAGGGAACCCGGATAAAGAAGGATTTGAAGGCTCTTTGGCTCTAGCCGAGGAGAGCTTCTTCAGCTCAAAACATCGATTGGGGATTTTATCCAAGGCAAGTAACCAACCACATCATCCCTACATGTGTCTAGTATGTCCCAGAAATTTTACGGATTTTTCTCATGTCCTGGAACCCCCATTCAAGTGATATTTTGACGTCCAGTCTGTGTTCTGCACAGACATGAACTTAACGGCAGGATATCTTGCCGTTAAGATCTTAAGTTGGCGGCGATCTTTGTTGCCGTTAACCTGGTAAACGGCCACCCCTTGCCGTTTAGTTCTTCAGGTAGAAACATTGTGTTTGCTGCCCTATAAAAAAACTATCTTCTCGAAATTTTCTGCACATGAGGATATAAGATAAACTTTATATGATATGTAAATATCTTTGTGGAACCATGTTGTGGATTGTTATGAATTTCTGTGGATTTCCCCACATTATTAAAATTATCAGAAACGTCTAGTTGATAGGATTTTAATCTTGTAAAATCTCGATTATGCAAGTCTGTGTGGAATTTAATAGTCATGAAATTTCTATAGATCAGTTAAGGGTTTCAGTTCACGCTGTATAAAATTTGGAGTTTTATGATATTTGTGTAAATTATTGAAATTTCTGAATGGTAAAACAAGGAGCATGCTGATTTAGTATAGAAATTCCAATAAATGGTATGAAAGTAGATAAATTTCTGAAAATTAGCATATGTTCAGTACTATCAGTATGCATGTGTAGCATGAACTATAGGTCTGAATGATAACAAGTATGTAAATTGGGCTATTTTAACCTGAGATAATATCACTGTTTGAATTTTATTAAATAGTAGATATTTCAGAAAATTTTGAAACTTCGTATATGTGATTTGTGAACAGAAAACGACCTGTGGTTAAATTTTCACATTCATTGGATAACAGTAGGTGCTGATTACAATATTTTCATCATGAAAATGTATGGTTTAGTGTAATTAAAAATGATTAATGTAATTACAGCATGATATGAATCAATTAGTAGTTGTGACTAATTTAGTTCCATTAACAGTAGTACCATGATAGGGAACCTGAACCATGTGCATGAATGTGAAAATGAGAATAACGGGTTAAAATGTTGTGAAATTGTGTGTGTGTTTAAATGGAAAATGTGTAAATGTGCCAATGGGTGACACTGCTACCTTAGAGGGATGTGGAACTGTACTGTGGTAAAGTCCCCATAGGAAGGTTCATACTGTGTGATGTCTTACGGGCATTGGGATTAAATCCTGGAGGCGAACAAGTATCGCTGGTTAGGGTGGAGAGTGCTTCTCCCGGTTCTGCACAGTAACTAAGATTTATCACTGGAATGCCCAGGTGATAGATATGTGTTGTGATTAGTGTGTGTCCTTCTAATGGTGGTTTGGGCTATGTGTCACGACATTTAAATAATGTGAAATTGTGTTATAAGGGAATATGCATGTGAAAACTGTGAAATTGTGTAAATGATTATATGTTAATATGAACTCTTGTGATAGCATGTGAAATGATAACTTCTTAAATGAATTTGTTATGTACATAGCAAAACAGAAAGCTTTTCATGTGTATAAATGTGTTATTCATGTGAATATGATTATAGAATCCATGCTAGAATTGTCTCTTTCTTTATGGGTATAAACTCCATGTTTAAGATGACAAATGTTAACATGTGAATATATAGACGTAGTTAAATGAACTTAGTTTAACATATTGATAAATGTGTAGAGAGCATGTGATAGGCTTTAAGTTATTGAACATTTTGTACTAAACAATTTCCATGTGTAACATGTGTAGAAATCATGTTTAGTTCTATTTGCATAAATAGCTAAATCCATGCTTATATGTAATTGTGTGGTATGAGAATGTGAATGTTAGGTGATGCATGTAAGTTTAATGTGTTTAGAGCTACTTGTTGAGTTCTTTTGGACTCATTCTTGCTTCGGCGTACAGGTGCAGACGTTTCTACTTCTTCTGAGGAAGTCGTTAGGAGTGACTCGGAGCGGGAGTAGGAGACATTGTGGATTTAGCATTGTATTTTCATTTTCATAAGTATGTAATAAAGGACTCTGTGTAGTCTTATGTGGACAATGTACTTAATTCATTTGTTTTAGTTATGAAATGTCTAGTTTCTTTTCCTCTATATGGACTGTGGATAAAATGTGGATGATGGAATAAGATATCTCATTTAGTTCTTTCTTTTCCGCTGTCATGAGATATTTATATTTGTGTATATTTCAGCCTATCGTACTAGTGTTGGGTAAATGTCCCACTGTGGCGACGCTTTCTATATCGACGTGGGTTGGTAGAACCGTACCGATATAAAGAGGGTCGTTACAAAACCACCAGCTTTTACTGATGCTGGTGCGCCGACAGTGTTTTTTCTCATGAATAAATCTTGAACTCTGAAGAGGTTTTGAAAAGGGCGATCATTGTCAAATGCTCTTATGGTAGGCCGTCTATCCCAGATATTAAGTCTTGTCTGTCTCTTAGGCTTGGGCTCAAATCCGACTTCATTGCTAGTGTCCTTAACCATCGTCATCTTCTGCTTCATTTCGAGTCTGAGGAAGACTTTCTTTTAGTTCTTCTTCGCAAGAGTCTGTATATCAAGGGTTATTTGTTCAGATTCTTTAGATGGTTGGCTTCTTTTGATTTTGATAAGGATCCTTCTATGATGCCTATCTGGGTTGGTTTCTCTGGTCTCCCTGTCAGCCTATATAACGAGGACTACCTGCGCTCCATTGCAAATAATTTGGGTCAGGTCCTACGTATTCATGAAGCTACTCTGGCCTGGACTCAAATGGCTGAAGCTTTAGTTTGTATTGATGTGGATATCACTGCTCCCCTATAAGAAAAAATCTGGATTGGTTATGCTGATCAGGGTTTCTGGCAGAAGGTTAATTACCATAGGGTTTCTCCTCTGTGTAAGTTCTGTAATAACATTGGCCATGGTGAAGATTCTTGTCATAAGAAGCATAAGACCAGCCTATCGAAACGGGCTACTCAAGATCCTGGTGCACCTGGGGTTGTTGCCCCGTCTGTTAACGAATGGAGGCTTGTTCGTGGAACTAAAAATAAGAATTTGGTGGTTACTTCAGTGGTTCCTATTAGTAATGCTTTTGAGCATTTGAGGGAAGGTATTGTTGAATCTTTGGATGATTCCTAGGTCGCACTTGTCACCCAGTAGGATGAACTTGGTGTGGTTCCTTTGGATGATCATGCTGCAGGTAGTGATATGGTTCCTGTTAAGCAGCCCTTACATCCTGCTCAGCCCAGCTCCAGTTGCGTAGTTGAACCTAACCACCAGAAATAGTCGACTTACGTCGATAGCTTGCATTCCGCACAACCCAGCTCCAGTTGTGTAGTTGAACCCAACCACTAGAAACAGTCGACTTACGTCGACAGTAATGATCCTCAACGTGTGCATGGCATTGTTATTGCTATTGGCCAGGAGCCATGCATGGAGAGTAATGGTGTCTCTGCCGCGCCTCCGCCTTTGCCAGCTCTGCATGGCAGTCAGTCGCCGGAGAGGTGGAAGATGGTAAGTTTCCTTCGTTTGTGGCTGGGTCTTCTGATGTTAGCCTAGTTGCCAAGTTACCTTCCATGGAATTATTGAAATATCAGGTTTCTTTAAGGGCAACTGCCGAGAATCTCTTAATGCCTCATGTTGAAGTTACTAAAGAATGTGGTACTCTTTTAAAGGATGGAATCTACACTAGATCTAAGGCTAAGGCTATCGCGGTCCATTGTGGGTATGACTCTTCATGATGAATAATTTATTATTCTGGAATATTCGGGGTCTATCTAACCTGGCCACTAAACATGCTCTTAAGCTGTTGGTGAAGAAGCATAGCTTGCATTTCTTGGATATCTTTGAACCGAAAATGGACTTATATAAGGCATCTCGTCTCTGCAATTATTTGCATATGGACTACTTTGTTGATGGCATTCAAAAGCAATCCAAGATTTGGATTTTTTGGAAAAAACCTTTCTCTTTTTAGGTGTTATCTTATTCCACTCAGCATGTTTCGGGTTTGGTTATGAAAGATGACTCCCCTCTACTTATGGTGTCCTCTATTTATGCTAGTTGTGACCTCATTAACAAAAGAAATTTGTTTGAAGACTTACTAGCTCTTGCCGATTCAGTGAATGTTCCTTGGTTAGTTGGGGGCAATTTTAACTGTATCACTCAGATCACTGAGAAGAAAGGCAATTTATGCCTAACACCACTTCTATTCTTGAGTTCAATGCCTTTATTTCTGCTTCAGGTTTATTGGACGTTGGGTTCAAAGGTTCTCCTTACACATGGTCTAATAATAGGGTTGGTAGCCATGCTATTAAGGCTCGCCTGGACAGAATGCTTGTTGATAACCAATGTAATGTGACTTATCCTGGGTGTAGTGTGCAACATCTCACTCATGGCCCCTCTGATCATGCCCCTCTCCTTATTAACTTGCATAATATTTACTCACAACCGACTCGTTTCATCTTTCAGAATATGTGGACTAAGCATGATACTTTCCTAGATTGTGTTAAATGTACTTGGACAGGTGGTATTCTAATCCTTTTTACAAGCATCAAGATAAGCTTAAGGCGGTTAAGGTCTCTTTGAGACATTGGAACAAAAATGTGTTTGGCCATATTGATGATAACATTAAGAAGGCTGAGGAGCAAATTGCCATTAGCCAACAGATCTTTAATGCTTCCCCAACTATGGGTAATCATTCTCATCTTAATGAAGCCAATGCTAAGCTTCAGTAGATCCTTCATTGCCAGGAAATTTTTTGGTGTCAGAAATCCAGAATTCAATGGCTGGAAGATGGTGATCGAAACACTGCTTTCTATCATGCGGCGATCCAGAGTCGGTGAAGCAAAAATTTCATTCATAGGCTGAAGATTGATGGGGATTGGTGTGATGATCAAGATAAGCTTAAGTTTGAGGCTGAGCAGTTCCTCAGTTCTTTACTGTCTTCTGAAGAGCATACCATTGATAATAATCTCCTTTGCTAGATCCCCCACCTTATTTCTGAAGAGGACAATCAGATGCTTACTGCTACTCCTACCACTGAGGAAGTTAGGCTCACTGTTTGGAGCATGAAAGGTGATAGTGCTCTGGGTCCAGATGGGTTCACTGGAAATTTTTATACTTCTTGGTGGGATTTTATTGGTAACGATGTGGTTGAAGCTGTTGAACCACTCTTTATTACCTTCATATTTTGGTGCTAACAAAATTTATGATTGAATATTTTGTTTCATCTGTGTCGCATCAATCTCATAGAAAAATGCTGAGTCTCACATTGATGCAATATTGGCGCACTAAAATGTTAAAATCGATGTCTAATCTATGTACATCGATTTCAGTTCAAGTGCCAAAATTTTATAAAGCGATATAACGATTCGTTTAGTAGCTACAACGATTTCTTAAGTGGCCATAACGATTTGTTAAGAAATCGATCTCAGAACGATTCGCTAAGTGGCCATAACGATTTGTTGAGAAATCGATCTCACAACGATTTCTTAAGTGGCCATAACGATTTGTTAAGAAATCGATCTCAGAATGATTCCTTTTATAGCCACAAGGATTTGCCCTCATATCGATTTCATTCTCATAACGATTTGATAAGTTTCACATCGATTTGGGTCTCGTAACGATTTCATAAGTGATCACATTGATTTCTTCAGGTAATCATAACGATTTGCTTGCATAACGATTCCTTTAGTGATCACATCAACTTCTTTATTGATCATAACGATTTGCTTCTCACATCAACTTGCTTATGATTGAACATCGATTTGCCCATCGATTTGCCTATACTTATAACATCGATTTGCTTTTACTTAAACATCGATTTTGTCCAAACATCAACTTCATGTAAACATCGATTTCCTTTATATTCAGATGTTTTAAATATGTTTGGTGCCTAATGAAAAGTCAAAATATATTCTGACAGATAAAGCTGCATGCTTGTTTCAGAGCTTTGTCCGAAAAGATCTTTGACCTATCAGTTTTAGCATGTTAAGAGAAATACAGCAGTGTGCACTGTTATCGTGTAAACACTATTTTGTGCTAACACACTGCTCCATGCTCACAGATCTCAAAGACCACCAAAGGTTGATTAAGACAAATGAAGAGCAACGGCTAGAACTCCAACGGATGTCCTCAACGGATTTATTCTAAGCCTATATAAGATGAAGAGAAGATGGAGAAGAAAAGAGAGCTTTCCTGCATATCTTTGAAGGAGTGTACATCTAGTGAGGAACCACAACGCCACATACACTCAAAGAAAGAGAGAAAGAGCCTGAGCCAAGAAGAAGCAATCAAGCGTTTCAAGCAGCTGAAGCTCACAAGCATTCAAGCTCCTTCTCCTTTCTCTATTCTCCCTACGCTTATTGTAATTTTTGGGGAGAGTTTTTGCTGAGAGTTCCTGGGTAGAGGCCATTCTTGTAGAACTCTCAGCATTGGTCTTTCTCTTATAAGAAAGACATCTTGTCCAGCCGTAGGACTGTATACAGTGTAGAACCTAGCTAGAGGTCAGTGTCTAGCAGAACGTTGTTGGGGTTTGTACCAACAGGACCTAGCTGGGGGTTTAAGTCTAGCAGAACCGCACTGGGATTTGTACCAGGAGGTTTGCTTCTGAACCTGTAAAAGAAGTGGGTTGCCTTCTTGCTCGGGAAAGAGAAGAAGACCTGGTGGGGTATCCAGGGTGTTGTAGTGTCCTTGAGGGGGATTGTACCTTCGGTTAGTGAAATCCCAAGATAGTGCTTGGGGACTGGACGTAGGACTCCTGTGGAGAGGAGGTCCGAACTAGGATAAATCTCCTGTGTCTTTTGTGTGATTGTTTACTTGCTTCCGCACTGCTACTCTTCATCAAACTAACACTAACCAAACTTTCAAGTGTTAATTTTTCTGTGTGCTGAAGTTTCTATTGTTGCAGAAATAAAAAAAACCTATTCACCCCCCTCTAGGTTGACGTGCTGCCAAACCAAAGGGCCAACAAGTGGTATCAAAGCAAGGTTGTGGGTTCGATTCCCCCGGGTGCCGCTGGGGGGGGGGGGGGGAGTTTGTTGGTTAACTGCCATCGACTCCCTTAGGGAATCGCTGCCACTATGCTGTTATGGGGCAGCATAGTGGCATCGGGGCTAGCAACCCAACCTGCCGCAGGGCTAAAACCCTGTGCAAAGCCCCTCATGCCGACCACAGCGTTGACGTGGTGCTTTGCGCTTCCGCCTTAAATGATTTGGCTACCACCTTTACTACCAGCTCGAGCTTTTGGTGCAACGGTAAGGGGCTCGGTCCAACAAGTGGTATCAGAGAGGGTCTCTGAACATTCAAAGAAGATCCAACGATCTTAGAGCAAAGATCCATGGCAGCTCAAGGATATGCTGAAGGTCAATTAGTCACCAGACCTCCATTCTTTGATGGAGAGGATTACCAATATTGGAAGATGCGAATGGAATGATTCATTCGAGGCACAGACTTTGATCTGTGGTAGGTAATAGAGGTAGGTGACTATGTTATTGTTCCTGCTGAAGGCACTAATGCCCTTACACCTGTTGATAAAAGTAAACTATCTCTAAATTTTAAAGCAAAAAATAATTTATGTTGTGCGTTATCTAAAAAAGAATTCAGTAGAGTATCTGTATGCAAATCTGCTAAAGAAATTTGGGATAAACTGTAGATAACTTATGAAGGAATGGATAAAGTGAAACAAACTAGAATAGATATTCTTGTTTCACAATACGAACAATTTAAAATGCTTCCAAACGAAAACATTACTCAGATGTATAATAGATTTTCAAGCATAGTAGTTGGTTTAAGCTCTCTTGGTAAAACTCTTTCTAATGAGGAAACCGTTAGAAAAATACTTAGGTCTTTAACTATTTCATGGACATCTAAAGTAACTGCTATTGAAGAGGCTCATGATTTAACCAAATTGTCAATTGAAAATTTAATAGGTTCTCTCATGGCACATGAAATAAATATGGAGCGGTTATCTGAAAGCTCATCTAAGAAGAAATGTACAAATGCTCTTAAAGTTATAGCTGCTCCTTCTTCTTCTAGTTCTCAAGATGCAGATTCTAAAGATAGTAATGTGGATGAAGTATTATCCAAGCTTCAGAAGATTTTAAAGAAGAAGAAAAATGGATCAAGGAGGATTCAAAGAAAGGAGAAAAAGGAGAAAGAACCAGTCTGCTATGAATGTGGAAAACCTGGACATCTGAGACCAGATTGTCCAAAGCTCAAGAAGACTGGTCAAACCGAGAAGCCCAAGAAGCAGCACAAGAAATTTAAAAGAAAAGTTATGGCAGTTGCTTGGGAAAATGATGAGGCCACAAGCTCAGAATCATCAAGCTCAGAATCGGAAAAAGAGCAGGTAAGTCTAGCCCTCATAGTAGGACTAGATGAGGTAAATTCTGACTCATTTTTTAATTCATGCATAAATTCAGGGTCAGAATCTGAAGACTTGGAAGAAGTCTTTAATGAACTTTATGATAAACATAAGGTTGTTGTAAAAGAATTGAAAAATATCAAGAACAACCTTACTTGTTTGGAAAATACTAATTTTGATCTTAAATCAGAAATGGAACAATTAGAAGAACAATTGAAAGAATGTAAAGGTAATAATCATCTCTTAAATGAAGATTTGAAAAGCAAGAATAATGAGAAGTTAAAGTTAGAAGAAAAATTAAAAACTCTAACTGAAGAAAATCTGTATTTAAAAGAATCAGTTAGAAAATTAACTAAAGGAAAAACATCTTTAGCCCTATGCTTAAAAGGGTCAAAATCTGGAAATAATAAACAAGGGCTTGGATACATACCCCCAGAAAAGGAAAAACAAGCCACAATTCAAGGTAAATATCCTTTACCAAAATTTGTAAAAGAAACCAACACACCTCAGAAAAAGAAACCTGAAATATCTAAGGTGCATCAAAATAAAAAGGTTTTTAAAAAGTTTGTTCAAATCAAGGGCAATCAAAACTGCAAAATAAACTATATTCATCGTTGCTCCCATTGTAATAAATTAGGACACACTGTAAATACCTGCACAACAAGGCACTTAGTTTGGATTCCTAAAGATTATCTTCATGCATCTAACCATCAAGGACCCAAATGGAATTGGGTACCTACCTTTGAGTAATTTATCTGCAGGTTAGCCTTGGAGCATCAAAGATCAAGGATGCTCAAGGCAAGGATGACTGCAGACTCTTCACTCAAATCTCATCTGAAGAGAAAGTAGTCACAAAGATTGAATGTGTTTGTGTTGCTACTAACAATGTTTGCAAGTTTTTTTTTAGGATAAATGCAGGTAATAATTCTGAAGACTTGACAAACAACATGTCAAAGGTCAAGAGCAACAAGATCTAACTTGCCTCACATTAAGGGGGAGTCTCATGCTCAAGGGGAGCCTACACTAAGGGGGAGTCATTCATTAAATGTCTATTATTGTTGAACCCCTCGATGGTAAGAATTTTGGTAAGGGGAAAGAATGTATGGTAAGATCCTTCCTTTTTGGTTAGTGACAAAAAGGGGGAGAATTTGTATCTTCTATGAATTTTCTGCATTTTCTATGCTTCATATAATTGTGTCTCTACATTTTCTATGCTTCATATAATTGTGTCAGAAAATTCACATAAATTTTGTCATCACCAAAAAGGGGGAGATTGTTGAACCACTCTTTATTACCTTCATATTTTGGTGCTAACAAAATTTATGATTGAATATTTTGTTTCATCTGTGTCTCATCAATCTCATAGCAAAATGCTGAGTCTCACATTGATGCAATATTGGCGCACTAAAATGATAAAATTGATGTCTAATCTATATACATCAATTTCAGTTCAAGTGCCAAAATTTTATAAAGCGCTATAACGATTCGTTTAGTAGCTACAACGATTTCTTAAGTGGCCATAACGATTTGTTAAGAAATCGATCTCAGAACGATTCGCTAAGTGGCCATAATGATTTGTTAAGAAATCGATCTCACAACGATTTCTTAAGTGGCCATAACGATTTGTTAAGAAATCGATCTCAGAACGATTCCTTTTATGGCCACAATGATTTGCCCTCATATCGATTTCATTCTCATAACGATTTGATAAGTTTCACATCGATTTGGGTCTCGTAACGATTTCATAAGTGATCACATCGATTTCTTCAGGTAATCATAACGATTTGCTTGCATAACGATTCCTTTAGTGATCACATCAACTTCTTTATTGATCATAACGATTTGCTTCTCACATCAACTTGCTTATGATTGAACATCGATTTGCCCATCGATTTGCCTATACTTATAACATCGATTTGCTTTTACTTAAACATCAATTTTGTCCAAACATCGACTTCATGTAAACATCAATTTCCTTTATATTCAGATGTTTTAAATATGTTTGGCGCCTAATGAAAAGTCAAAATATCTTCTGACAGATAAAGCTGCATGCTTGTTTCAGAGTTTTGTCAGAAAAGATCTTTGACCTATTAGTTTTAGCATGTTAAGAGAAATACAGTAGTGTGCACTGTTATCATGTAAACACTATTTTATGCTAACACACTGCTCCATGATCACAGATCTCAAAGACCACCAAAGGTTGATTAAGACAAATGAAGAGCAACGTCTAGAACTCCAACGGATATCCTCAACGGATTTATTCTAAGCCTATATAAGATGAAGAGAAGATGAAGAAGAAAAGAGAGCTTTCCTACATATCTTTGAAGGAGTGTACATCCAGTGAGGAACCACAATGCCACATACACTCAAAGAAAGAGAGAAAGAGCCTTGAGCCAAGAAGAAGCAATCAAGCGTTTCAAGCAGCTGAAGCTCACAAGCATTCAAGCTCCTTCTCCTTTCTCCATTCTCTCTGCGCTTATTGTAATTTTTGGGGAGAGTTTTTGCTGAGAGTTCCTGGGTAGAGGCCATTCTTGTAGAACTCTCAGCATTGGTCTTTCTCTTATAAGAAAGACATCTTGTCCAGCTGTAGGACTGTATACAGTGTAGAACCTAGCTAGAGGTTAGTGTCTAGCAGAACGTTGTTGGGGTTTGTACCAACAGAACCTAGCTGGGGGTTTAAGTCTAGCAGAACCGCACTGGGATTTGTACCAGGAGGTTTGCTTCTGAACCTGTAAAAGAAGTGGGTTGCCTTCTTGCCCGGGAAAGAGAAGAAAACCTGGTGGGGTATCTAGGGTGTTGTAGTGTCCTTGAGGGGGACTGTACCTTCGGTTAGTGAAATCCCAAGATAGTGCTTGGGGACTGGACGTAGGACTCCTGTGGAGAGGAGGTCCGAACCAGGATAAATCTCCTGTGTCTTTTGTGTGATTGTTTACTTGCTTCCGCACTGCTACTCTTCATCACACTAACACTAACCAAACTTTCAAGTGTTAATTTTTCTGTGTGCTTAAGTTTCTATTGTTGCAGAAATCAGAAAAACCTATTCACCCCCCCCTCTAGGTTGACGTGCTGCCGAACCAAAAGGGCCAACAGAAGCTGTCTGTGGTTTCTTTGCTGGATACTCTCTTCCGAAGGGTGTTTCCTCTTCCATTATTGCTCTTATTCCTAAGTGGATAATCCCACCAGTTACAACCAATACCGCCCCATCAGTCTTTGCAACTTATGTTATAAAATAATGTCTTCCATCATTTGTAATAGGCTCACTTCGGTTCTGCCAGCCATCATCTCCATGGAGCAGGGAGCTTTTGTGAAAGGCAGGAATATCATGGATAATATTATTTTGGCTAGGAGTTGGTCGCTGATCTAGATAGGAAAATTCTAGGGCACAATGTTATCTTTAAACTTGACATGATGAAAGCTTATGACAAGGTTGAATGGGATTTTCTTTTGGCTATTCCCCGCAAGTTTGGTTTCTCTTCTAGATTTACTTCTTATGTAGCCATGCTTATTTCAAACTACTAGTTCTCTGTCTTATTCAATGGTTTTCTTGCTGGTTTTTTTAAGTCTTCTAGAGGTCTGCGTCAGGGTGATCCTCTTGCTCTGGCTCTTTTTATCATCATGGAGGTAACCTTGAGCAGGGGTCTGCGCATACTGCTGGATAGCCGGGCCATCGTCCCTTACTCGGGACCCAAAGGGTGCAGGGTCATTTCTCATCTTCTATATGCTGATGATACACTTATTTTCCTTAATGGCCAGGCTACTAATATCCGTAACATTATGAAATTCTTGAAGATGTATGAGGTTTCTTTTGGTGAAAGGATCAACCATGGAAAAAGTAGTTTCTCATAGCAAATAACGCTCCCATCCATGTGGCTTCTAAGATCACCCGTCTCACTGGTTTTCATCGTCAAAGGGGTGCTATGCAATATCTTGGTGTGCCTATTAAGTAGGGAAGAACCGTGATTGCTGACTATAGGTTGTTGATGGACAACATTAATGCTCGGATTGGTACTTGGAAATCCAGATTTTTATCCAAGGTTGGCAGAATTACTCTTATTAATTATGTGCTTTCTTCTATGCTTGTTTATCTTGCTATAGCTTCTTCTATTCCTAAGTTTGTCCTCTATTATATTGAGGGCCTCTGTGCTACTTTCTTCTAGGCTAGTTCTTCTAATGAAAATTGTAGGCATTGGGTCTCTTGGGCGACTATTCAGAAGCTGATCTTAGAAGGTGGTCTTGGGGTCAGAAGTCTTTGGCATGTGCAGGTGTTAATGGTCATTAAACTAGTTTGGAAAATTCTTCATAGGTCATCTTTGTGGGATAATTATGCCATGGATAGGTATTTTCATGATGGTCAGCTCACTACTCATCCGCATGGTATCTCTAAGAAGTTATTTTATGCTGCTTATGACATTGTGATTCAAAATACTAGATGGGTTTTGGGTAATGGTGCCCGCATTAGTGTTTTGGATGATGTTTGGCTTGGGAAGAAGCCTCTTCAGCATTCCTTATCTACCACATTTTTGGAGCCCTCACCTACTATTCGGGAGGTTCTCCTTGATCAGCATCACCATCTCTGCTCCATTATCAGTTGCAGCTCTCTTCTCATGAGGATATTTGTGTTTGGGCGCCTACTAATAATGGTATGTTTACTCTAAAAAGTGCTTATGAACAGGTTCGTTGCCATGGTGTTAAACGCTCGCCTCTTCTTCGCATCTAGCATCATCGCTTCAGTAGGCGGGCGTCTATGTTCTCTTGGCTTTTGCTTCATAGAGCTGTCCCTGTGGATGACCATATTGCTAAGTGTGGAATCCTGCTTCCCTCTCGTTGTTGCTGTTGCAGGTGTCCTCATGTTGAGGACATGAATAATCTTTTTGTGCAAAGTGATTTAGCTAAGGGCCTTTGGCAATGGGTTTCTCCCCTTCTTCCTGTTGGCCAAGGTTTTCATATGAATATCTCTCTTTGTCTCTGGGAAATTATTAAGTCTTGCAGTCTTAGAAATCCTCATAGTTTTATCACCATCTACTGCTCCATGATGATTGTCTGGGAAGTTTGGAAAATTAGATGCAAAATGAAATTTGAGCAAGCTAAGAGTTCTAGTAATCTCCTACGCCAAAACATCCATGTGCTTGTTGCTACTGTCATTGATAAAATGGTGTTCCAAGATACTGCCACGCCTCAGCAAATGTAAGCCATTATGGAGCTTGGTTTCTTTGTTAAACCTCCTGTCAAGTTGTGCAAACTGGTTAGATGGATCCCACCTTTACAAGGTTTTGTGCTAAACGTTGATGGTGCTAGCAAAGGTAACCTAGGCCCTTGTGGGGACGGTGGTCTTGTTAGAAATTCTTATGGCACTGTGGTTCTTGCCTTCTCTCATTTTTATGGTGCCGGTTCTAGCCTTCTTGCTGAATCTTGGGCTATGTGTGATGGTGTTCAGCTGGCTGTGGAGCAGGGTATTTTCATCGCTGAGATTTGTTCAAATTCTTTGACTATGGTAAATTCTTTCCAGACTGGTGTTGATGGTGCTAGAAAAGGTAACCTGGGCCCTTGTGGGTGCGGTGGTCTTGTTAGAAATTCTTATGGCACTGTGGTTCTTGCCTTCTCTCACTTTTATGGTGCCGGTTCTAGCCTTCTTGTTGAATCTCGGGCTATGTGTGATGGTGTTCAGCTGGCTGTGGAGCAGGGTATTTTCATCGCTAGGATTTGTTCAGATTCTTTGACTCTGGTAAATTCTTTCCGGACTGGTGTTGCACCTTCTTGGGATTTCTACAGATGGTGGAGGGTTGTGCTGGATTTTGTTCATCAGCATGAGAAGCCAACTAGGTGGTGGATGCCTTGGCAAATTTTGGTTGTTCTAAGCACTGTAATGGGGCTTTTAGTTCCTCTCTCAGCTCCCTCGCCCTTGTTTTCCTGCCCTTATTGGGGATCATTTGGGGATTTGGAGCTTTAGAGTACGTTGAGTTTTTGTTCACTCAAGGGTATGCCCACAGTCTTTGTATTTGTCATCTTTATATATATACATATTTATGTAGCAGGTTGATCGCTTGGGGGAATGGTTCCATTTCACCCTGTTGAGGTGGAATGCACTTGACCGGTTGCTGATCCTGTTGCACCTTAAAAAAAAAAAGCGATCATGAGGTGCAGACAAAGTGGGGATGGGGTCCCTTTGAGGCGGTGGTTAGGGCCTAACTGACGGGTCCTGTCGTGGAGGGTCCACAAGTCGAAGAGTGGGACCCCTCGGGGGTGGCCCATAAGTGACACACTGATCCATCAGGTGCTGGTAGGCAGGTACTGCGGGGGTGACCCAGACTTCGGCTCAAACTGCACCATCTCACGCATGACCTGATAAGCATGCTCAATGGTCGTCACATGCTGGCAGAACAACTCCTGCTAGTACACTGGGCGGAGACCCTTCCTAAATCGAGATAGAGTCAGTGTGCTCTTCTCCTGGGCCCCACACCTCAATAGGTATTCATCAAACTCAGCAATGTACTCAAAAACCGATTGATTTCCTTGTGTGAGGTTCTGCCAGCGATCAATGAGGCGATGTTGGTAAGTTGAGGGAAGATATTTCTCATGAAGCTTGACTTTCATGTGTTTCCACGACTCAATGGACTCCAGCCCATGTTGCTCAAGAAGAGCCTCAACATTCAGCCAATAAGTCTGTGCTTGGCCTATCAACTTCATCATGGCAAAGCGTGCGTGCCGGGCATTAGACATCCCCATACAATCAAAATAACGGTTCATGTTGGCTTCCCAATAGAGATAAACTCTCAAATCCAAGGACCTATCGAAGGTGGGAGCGTCAGCATGAACAATCTGCTGGTCATCTTGATCCTCCTGAAAATGATGGGGCCTCCATTCATCAAAGTCCTCGTGGTCCTCCCAACACCTAAATCTTCTTTGACCTAACGCGGGGTCACCTTGACCCCTCGAATGTCGAGCCCTACCCTGATCTATCTCCTAATCAGCTCGGCCATCACGATCAACTCGCTCACCCCGACCTAATGGATAGCGGCGATGATGCCGATCCCCATCCCACTCATGATCTAACTATCTGTCAAATCTCCCATGAATGTAGGCAGTAGGCCTATAGGCACCCTCAACCTCGCCAAAGGAATCGTATCCAAGGTCGTCCTCTAGCCGATCAACAACATGATTCGCCCTTGGGGGATATCTAGGGGTAGGAGGCTGAACTAGAACAGGGGGAGGGGCATGCGATCTCTCCAAAACAACAAGGTGGTTAGCCATCCCTTGGACTGTACATTCTGACTCAATAAACCTTTCCTCAACTTGATGCTCCATCTGATCCATACGAAGAAAGAGCTGGTTAAGCCTCTCCATCACTCTGAGCATTGTGTGAACATCTGCTCGAGACTCCGACATTGGTGCTGAGATGTGGTACTCAGCACCGCTACGGGTGGGCATGCAAAAAAGACTCATAGCTATGGCATGACGCAAACTAAATGCAGTGGCCCACTAATAAGTGACAGTGTGTGCAAACTGATGCAAGATGGGACCGACTCAACAACTCTAGCATGTATGCACAAGATCAAAAATCAGCAAATGAGCAACTACTGAAGTGTGATTTAGGCATTCACAATAATTTCATGACAGTGAATATATTAAAATAACAAGAAACACAGCTCTAAAGAGTCATCCCTAGTAGTGATGAAGCGAAATAGACCGACTGTAGTGAGAAGTACCACTAGTCTAGGGCAGCAATAGGACATTCAAATATCTCAAAGTCAGGGGCCTCGGGAAAGATCTCACAACTCTCAAACAATAGTGATTATCAATAAGTCAACAACGGGCTAGGTGGTCCTAACTCTCAGAAGCACGAGAGAAAATTTAACCTAATACCAAAAAGCAAGAATGAGATAAAGCCGATAGCACTCACTGACCCGCTGAAGAGTGGGGATCTGCACTAGAGACGTGGGGTGGCAAAGTGGGAGGGCGTCCTCTGGCGTCTACCGGCATCAATGTCAAGGTGGAGAACCTGGCGGTCACTAACTCCCAGCTACGTCCATGCTGGGGTGAGACAGCAGGCCGTCCCGGGCACCGACGTGGTGGGGTCTGAGGACGTCGAGGCTCGCCAAACTCATGCGGGAACACTGGTGCGTATAGGTACACGGGGGTCGCGTCGTCATCGACTCCAGCCTCTTGCAGATTCATCTGGGCACCAGCTGGGATCAATGGGCCCCAAGTGATTAGGTTCCATCAAGAAGACTGCAATGACGTGAACGGCACGCCAAACCGAGCTCAGATGAAACCTCCACACTAGCAGTGTGATAAGCCTCCTGGCACACTGCCGACATTGTAGCTAATTGGCTACTGTAGTGGGCCAAGTCGAACCAGCCTGACCCAGTTCGCTGGCTGACCTTCCTCTCTTTACCCCTCTTATTCACTTCGTGCAGAGAGAAGCCAGAGGAAGGAGGGGAAAGGGAAGGCCACGGGCGAGTGCACACTATGGGTGATGGTAGCTGCCAACGATGGCGGACGGGGCTTCGGTGTTCGTGGTGGCTGTCGGCTAAGCTGGCGACGGCGGGGCTGGCGACAGCGACGACACAGAGGCAGAGGTGGAGTTGGCCAAGGGGAAGGCAGAGCCGGTGGCAGGTACGATCGGGGACTTCCGGCGACGTCTCCTCTGAGAGCAGTGTAAGAGGGTGACTTCCGGTGTCCCAGAACGCCTCATTTTTTTCCTACCATTTTTACTTATTATTTTGACCCACTTTCCAATCTTAAACTCAGATTACTGAGACAAGATCATTGTTTTTGAATTTAAGTTCAGATTTTCTAAATAAGATGGCAAAAAAGAAATGTATGAGAATGGTGACAAATAAGGCAGCTCTATAGCATTTCTGTTGGTTCCAATATCCTACCAAGCATGCTGGGATAAGAAGGTCCGCAGAGGGGTGGCTCAGCAGTTGGCTTCCCCACTAGCATACCAAAGGTCGAAGGCTTGATATCTGCTGTAGGCGGCGCCCAACGCTCCTCAAAGTTGTTTTCAGGCTAATTTTAAGATTTCTTCAAGTAGGGGCCAGGGTTGCTAGGTGGGGTCTTGGGTTTCGAATCAGAGACCTCCGCTGCCATTCTGTATGTGCATCCAATGACTCAGCCACTGGGCGAGCTAAACAAAAACACAAATATATATATATATATATATACATATATATATATATATATATACATACATACTGGGATAAGAAGCACAATTCGATTCGGAAATCTGTCACCAGCTGTTCTTCTGAGAGCAGTGTAATTTGCATAGGGACGCGGGGTGAATTGAAGCTATGCATACATATCCATTTTTTCAAGACTGGAGAGTGTATTGGCATTTCCCAGGGATCTTTAACTTCAATCCCTGAAATGAAATAAAAATACATTTATGTTATCATTTATCTAAGATGCTACTTTATTTTGTGAATAGTCTATGTATAGTAACACATAGTTTTAGGGCCGCTTGGGTAAATCTTTTCTCTCGAAGTATGGGGGGGTGTAAATGCATGGTTAGTGTTTACTAACATTGGCATGATGGTATAGGCTAACCATGATCGGGGACTTCTGGTGACTTCCGGTGACAGCGGAGACGGCGGGGACTTCCGGTGACGTCTCCTCTCTCCTCCTCTTCTTCTTCTGCTTCCTCTTTTTTTTTTTTGTTTCTTCTGGTGATGGGGTTGGGCCAGAGGAGGGTCGTGAGGCAGAGAAGAGAAGGAGGGAGAGTGTGATGTGGGAGGAAGGTGAAGCAGTGGGGGGGGGGGTGGCTCTGCACAAGGGTTCTCAAGAGAAGGGGGGGGGGGGTCACGGATGGGGGTGAGGTCTGCGCAGGGGGGTGGGAAGCTCTGCGTAGCGCGGTTTGGTGTGATGGGGGGGGGATGCAGGGCTGGGAAGAAGTGAGAGAGGGAGTTCTAGGAGAGAGAGAGGAGAGAAAGAGCTGAGAGCGGCAAGGGAGAGTGGGGAACAGGAAGATGGGGAGATGAGCGGGAGAGGGAGAGAAGAGAAGGAAGTGAAAGGGATCGCTGTCTACTTTGATATTAGATTGATGGGGGATAATAGCAGTGAGGGGGGAAGGATGAAGAAGAAAGGAGGTGGGAATGGGGAGAGAAGAAGCCAGAAGCTTGCACATCAAGTTTGCTTTTTCTTTCAAATTTTCTTCTTCTCCTTCTTATGGAGGTACATGTCATATAAATAGGAGACAGGGTTTACAAATCTACCAAAATGCCCTTTTCCTTAAATAAGCATAAAAATAGCCCAAAAAAAAACAAAGAAATAAGAAAACACCCCACGGGCCCTAAATGGACTAAATAAAAAAGTCTCGGCCCTCCCAAAATCTGCTGGGGCCTCAAAAGTCTAGAGGAGTGTCGCCTAACCAAAGACACGTTGGCTCCGACGCTCGACGACATCGGTAAACATGTGTTGGATTAAAGCGGGCTTGTGCACGGGTGTCCACACCATTAACAAAATAAAAAGAGAACAAAATAGTAAGACAAGTAAAATATCAAATAAGTTTTCATGCTGCACCCACTGTAACAAACTTGGTCACACCAAAAACACCTGTATAGCTAAATACTTAAAATGACTCCCAAAAGATAGATCTACTGAAACTAACCAATCAAGGCCCAAAAGAATTTGGGTACCTAAATCTCAGTAATTTATTTGCAGGAAAGCCTTAGAGCATCTAAATGGTATCTGGACAGCAGATGCTCTAGCCACATGACAGGAGACAAGAGACTGTTCGTATCAATTAAAGCTAAAGAAGGGACAATAACATATGGAGACAATGGAAAGGGGTTAGTCGTTGGCTGTGGAACTATTGGAAGTAAGAAAAAGACTCTCATAGAGGAAGTACTATGTGTAGAGGACCTCAAACACAATCTAATCAGCATAAGTCAAATGTGTGACAAGGGCCATCAAATCAAGTTCCAAGAACCAAAGTGTCTAATCATCAAGGAATGAACAGTAGTCTTTGAAGCTTATAAAGAAAATAACATGTTCATTTTACATCTTGAAGATTTGAGAGGCCAAGATGTATGTTTGGCGGCAAATAAGGAGCAGAATGCAGAACTTTGGCATAGAAGATTAGGTCAAGCCAGCATGGATGGAATTAGAAAGCTCATCAAGCATGATCTTGTAGAAGGTCTACCAAATATCAGCACAAAACTTAATGAAGTATGTGGACCTTGTGCTAAAGGAAAACATGCCAAAGCATCTTTCAAATCAAAGACAACTACCACCACATCCAACCCTCTAAAACTACTACACATGGATTTGTTTGGACCTATGAGGACTACCAATTTAGGTGGCAAGAACTTTGGATTTTTTATTATGGATGATTTCTCAAGATACACATGGGTCTCATTTTTGGAACACAAAGATGATGCCTTTGAAGCTTTTGCCAGATTCAGTAAGTTAGTCCAGAAGGATAAAAAATTCAACATTATTGGATTAAGATCAGATCGTGGAGGAGAATTCCAAAATGACAAATTTACTGAGTTTTATGATGATCATGGAATTGAACACAACTTTATAGCTCCAAGAACACCGCAGCAAAATGGAGTGGCTGAAAGGAAAAATAGAACCTTATTGTATATGGCAAAAACAATGTTATTTGAGTATAACTTGCAAAGGTATTTTTAGGGAGAGGCAGTGAACATAGCTTGCTACATAATAAATAGAGCCATGATAAGGCCTATACTGAAGAAGATAGTATATGAGTTGTACAAGCAGAAGAAACCCAAGATAAGTCATCTCAAGATATTCGGTTATCCCTGCTTCATTCACAACAACGGTAAGACAAACATTAGCAAGTTGGACCCAAAATCTAATGAAGGTATTTTTCTTGGCTATACCTCTAAACCTAGAGGATATAGAGTCTTTAATAAAAGAACCTTGCTGATTGAGCAAACTGTACATGTTATATTTGATGAATCTAACCGTTCCTTGAGAAAGAAAATAGTTAGTGTTGATGAAGGTACGGAAGACTTATCAAAGAAAATACAATATGTCTCCTTTAAGGACGATGAGAATCCATCTTTGGAAGAGTTGCAACAGAAAGATATATCTCATGAAGATCTTTCTAAGGAGTGGAGATATCAAAAGAATCATCTAAAAGAAAACATTATAGGAGATCCAAGTGTAGGGATAAGAACCAGAGGTAATATTATTCCCTATGATTATTTAGATTTTGTTTCTCAAATTGATCCTAAGACAGTCAATGAGGCTCTGATTGATGAATCTTGGATTTTACCCATGCAAGATGAACTAAATCAGTTCAAGAGAAGCCAAGTCTAGTCCCTTGTTCCTAGACCATTAGATCATCCAATGATTGGCACCAAATGGGTGTTTAGAAACAAGTTGGATGAAACTGGTATTATTACTAGAAATAAGATTAGATTGGTAGCTCAAGGCTATTCCCAAGAGGAGGGCATAGATTTTGATGAAACCTATGCACCAATAGCTAGACTTGAGACTATTCGGATTCTACTAGCATATGTATCTGCATTAGACTTAAAACTCTTTCAAATTGATGTAAAATCAGCATTTTTAAATGGGTTTATAAAAGAGGAAGTCTATGTAGAACAACCTCCTGGTTTTGATGACACAAACTATCCTAATCATGTTCTTAAATTGCATAAAACTTTATATGGTCTGAAACAAGCACCTAGAGCTTGGTATGAAAGACTAAGTGCATTTATTTTATATCATAATTTTACCGGAGGCAAAGTAGATAGCACTCTATTCATTAAATCTTGTTCTCATAACACATTAATTGTACAAATTTATGTTGATGACATCATTTTCGGATCTACTGATGAATATCTTTGCATCTTTGCAAGTATTTTGAAAAGTTAATGTAGGGAGAATTCGAAATGAGCATGATGGGGGAACTAAACTACTTCCTTGGATTACAAATCAAACAAGGCAAAGAAGGCACTCATATCAGTCAAATCAAATATACCAAAGACTTGTTAAAGAAATTTGGATATGATAATGCAAAACCCTTATCTACTCCAATGAGCACGTCAACAAGGTTAGATAGTGATCTACAATGTAAGAAAGTGGACCAAAAGCTATATAGAGGTATGATTGACTCACTACTTTACTTAACTACTAGTAGACTAGACATTTTATTTAGTGTATGCATGTGTGCAATGTATCAATCTGATCCCAAGGAATCTCACTTGATTTCAGTTAAAAGAATTTTAGATATTTAGCTCATACTCATGACTTAGGCCTACGGTATCCTAAATCTTGTAAAATTAATTTAATTGGTTACTCAAATACTGACTATACTGGATGCAAGGTGGATAGAAAAAACACCAGTAGATGTTGTCAATTTCTTGCAGGTTGTTTAATTTCATGGTCTTCAAGAAAACAAAACTCAGCAGCTTTATCAATGGCTGAAGTTGAATATGCGGCTGTTGGGAGCTGTTGCACTCAACTTATTTGGATCAAACAACAACTTTAAGATTATGGATTAAATATCAAGACCATTCCACTACTATGTGACAACACCAGTGCTATAAATCT
Organism: Colocasia esculenta; assembly: GCA_014218235.1. Taxonomy (NCBI): domain Eukaryota; kingdom Viridiplantae; phylum Streptophyta; class Magnoliopsida; order Alismatales; family Araceae; genus Colocasia; species Colocasia esculenta. The sequence goes on along the minus strand of CM024753.1, from coordinate 143,777,280 downwards.
CACCAAAAATTCTGTACAACACTCGAGGATCAAACATATTGAGGTTAGGTATCATTTTATCAAAGATCATATAGCAAATGAAAATATTAATATTTCATTCATAGATATCTCAAATAAGTTAGTAGATATCTTTATAAAGGCCTTACCTGAAGAGAGATTTACCTCTCTTAGAAGGGAATTAGGCATGTGTAATTTATAATGGTTATTTATGCACATAATTGAAATACATTAGTCTCTTTCAGAGTAATAATTGTCTGCCTCCCTTTATTCCAAACGATCATATCCTCTTTTACATGTTTCATCACCAATCGATGTGCTTCCATTAGCAATCAATAACATGGTTGGATAAGTTCTTCAATAATTGATACATGCTATTTTGTTGTATTGCGTAATCAATACAATGACTATCGATTCCACTCATCTTCTTGTATATTTACTTCATAGCCACAACTCATTCTTTTATCGATTCTCTCTCTCTCTTCGCACCTTTTCAACTCCAAGCTCCTCGAAACCCTCTTTCTAATTTCACGAGTCTATGAAATCTTTCTTCTTACCTCGCGAAGATTCTTGTTCTTTTTCGCTCAAATTTCTTTAGGGGTTTTATTCTCCTACCTTCTGCGAGTTCAAGGGTTTTATTCTATTTGCTTATCATGGCCGCACTGGTAGTTCAAGCAGTTCGAGGGCTTACAGCACAGAGTTCTTCACAGCAGATTGGTTCCAGAAATTTCAATCTATCAATACAAAGCTTGTGGGAACAAAGCAGTGGATGTGTCAGATTTGGGCAAGCACAGAATGGCCAGGGTTGTGGAAACCCTAGACAAAATGAAATGGTCTAGTTTGTGTATAGTTTTAGAAGCAAGCTATCCTCATTTAGTGAAAGCGCTCTACACCTACTTGCAACCAGAAGATGGAGCCACACTAATATCGTTTGTCAAAGGTAAGTGCATAAAAATTACTCTTGACTTACTTGTGGAACTATTTGGTTGTTCTAAGGAAGGGCACAACCTTGCAAACTCTGTGGATATTCATGTCAAAGGGATTGACATTATTGGAATAGACTACAAGTTAAAGGAAGGTAAAATAGATAAAAATCAATTCACTGCCTTCAATAGACTCCTACATTTTATCATCTGTCGAATTTTGGTACCTCATGGAGCTAGATTCTCACAGTGCACCCAAGGGGATGCGGATATCATGTTCTCGGCTATGTAGAATCAAGAAGTCTATATGGGTCAAATAATTCTTGAGAAGATGAAAGCTACTACATAACTTATTTGGGACACCAAGAACAAGCTGGCAGTCCCTCATCCAAACTCTCATCTACTCACTATAATTTTATGACATTTTGAAGTAGATTTGGAGGGGGAAATGATGGAGAGAATGGGTCAGCCCATCAGAACTAGAAACCTCAAGAAAAGTGGATTTACTTTTTCTGATGAAGTTTCGTCAAAAGAATCAATGGCTATAGGAGAGCCTATCATGGCAACCAGTTTTAGCTCAAAAGTACAATTAGATCATACATATGTGCTAGATGTTGGCCTTGCAAAGGCTGCTGCACCTACTCCTTCTGGCTGCAGAATCAAAGATATACTCCCAGAACACATAGAGGCTGTAGGGACATATGAGCACCTAGCAAATGTTGAAATCTTGATTGAGTCTACTGTTGAGACTATTACAGAGCAGGAACCGTCTAGTGCAGTAGATACTCATGTAGAGGAAGCTTCTGTTGAGGTGGAGCATTAAGAAGCTTTCCCAAGAAATCTGGAAATGGGAAATCTAGAAGAAGTCACAAGAGAACTACTTCTGGCACCAGTTCAAAGGGAGTCTTCACATGATATTCATGAAGACATCTTTGTTGAAGGACAATGGAAGATGCATCTGATGATGTGGCTTGTACTTATCAACCTGAAGGTGGGATCCCCATTAGGGGACTTGTTGATGAAGTCATCAGTGATGATATTGCAGCTGACAGAGTAGCTAATCCTATTCTTGAAACTATTGTACCTACCTATAAACGGCAAGCTCATAAGAAGCATAAGCAACCGAAAATTTGTGTCCACCTAGAGCCCGTAGTCCAATGGCTAAATGTTCATGGAGAAATTCTATGTGAAGTGCAGCAAGAGCTTCAAGACATGAAAGTTGAATTGAGCAGCTTGCAGATAATGGTGACTGACCTCACTCATCTTGTGAGAACTCACTGCTCTGAACAACATACATGTTGCTTCTCCAAGGACTCAGAGAGATCAATCTCCTATTGATGGACATCAAGTAGAAGAAGTTACATCCAATGGTCTTGAAAAATAGATTCAAAAGGTAATGGATGATGAGAGTGTGCCTCACATACCTGACATACCAGTAGACACACCTTGTTTCCTACATGAAGAGGCAGTTGGGCCATTAGGACAGCCAGAGGAAGTTGGGCCATCAGGGTAGGCAGAGGAAGTTGGGCCATCAGGGCAAGTAGAGGTAGTTGAGTCACCAGGGTCATTAGAAGCAGCTGATCCGCTAGATTTTGTGGAGCCTGGCACTGATTGTCTATAGACAGAGATTCCCTCTATGGCTCAGTGGGGTCAGACACCTAGTCTATCCACTCAAGAAGACTCATCCACTACTCCTCTTGCTCCAGAACCCTCTAAGAAACCTATCCATAAACCCATCTCTTCTCCAGCCCCATTCATTGATGAACCCTCTTCATCCCCAACACCTCCATCTCCCATAAACCCTCCAATAGACACATCTGTGCCTACATCTTCCCATCCTATTCCATCCAACCCATTCCTAAATACCCAAACCAGTGAAGAACCAGCCTATACATCCTCTTCACATGAAACCTCTAGACCTTCAACTCAACCTTCTACCCAACCTTCTACTCATGCGTTTTCTTCCCTTCATCCACCTACTCCACCATCCTTCATTACCATCATTCCAGAAGGAGCTTGTGTCACCAACCTCAAAATTTGTGACATTAAGGATGAGTTTGAGGAAGGGATTCTTAAGGTAGTTCTGTCAGTTGCCACTCATGTCCACAGAACATATAATTTGCCATCTCATAGTCCAGCTCCCAAGAGAAGAAAACTCTCACAGGATTTAATCATGTACATATATTCACAACTATTTCCACATGTCTGGTATGCTTTAGAAGTCATTCACAGACGAAAATTAGTATATACAGAGTTTATTCAGAAGTGCACCTTTGCAACAATTTTTGGATTACCAAGCATGACTTTATCTGAGTATCTTAATCTTATATTTCTTTTATCTACTGTACCTAAATCTAAGGTACGCAAGATACTCTCCATCACTGAGTCCAAGATAGAGCTTTAATGGAGTAAGTCTAACAAGGCTTTATATAGGAAGTTTGAGATTGAAAGAGACATGAAACATCCTTCTTCAGATCAACCTCTTTCGCTCTCTAATTGGTTTGTGCGCCTCCACAACACTGAATCGGGGCCCAAGGTTCAAAGAAAAATCAAGTTTTTGAGGTAGTTTCAGCTATACAATGACTACTATCATCTTCATGGTCTGCCAGAGGCACAACTTGCTCAGTTCAAATATGTACTGGATGATCTTTGGACTAAGAATAGGCACAACACAGGATACCAAGTTAATTTCACAGACATCAAGTTGCCTGATTTCAGACTTCTACTAGAAACTCATTTTCTTTTGATGGATTCTACTGTTGGACCAACCATCTTTGAAAGGTATGCCAGAGTCAAAGGTCAAATTCATGTGTAAAAGGGTCTACACTTATATTTTACCCATTTTTCTTTAGAGAATGTCACAGAACTTATCCAGTTTGCAGTTTTAGCACCCTTGCTAGCTGAATGTGAAAGACTATTTCCCTCAGAATGGATGAAGTCTTATCCCAGTGCTGCTCAACAACTTGATCAGTTTATTCAGCTAAAAAAGCTTGCCAATCAGCCTACTCTATCACCTAAGCAGTTTTTGGATCTAAATTCCACCAATTTAGTAAATGATCCTTTTGCTATCTGGGTTGAAAGATATAAAGTTTTCACTGCTATGAAGCAAGAACTATCATCTCACAACATTGTTTACCCTATTACTATAGATCAGTTCTTAAACCACGCTAGTTTTGGCAGTCTTCGATTATTCAGATTATCTCTAAGTGATACAAAGTATCATCAGTAGGGGTGTTCAAACTATTGTCCAAACCGAAAAACCGAACCGAACTGGCCGATTCGGTTCGGTTTGAGGGATCACACAGTTCAGTTCGATTTCAGGTTAGGAAACTGAAATGAACCGAATATGTATATATAATTAATTACTAATATATTTTTACAGAAAAAACTATTGTAGCGCAGTGGTTGTTAGCGCTGGGCTGCTAGCGGGACCTCCATTGGGAGGTCGCGAGATCGAATCCTGATTTAAGCATTTGGTTCCTGCATATTTTGAACTTCATATGTGTATATAATTAAATAATAATACATATATACATAAAGGCGCTTGTAGCGTAGTGGTTGGCACCTTTGGCATATCTCCTTGCGGAGGTCGCGAGATCAATTCTTGCGGCCGCCCATGTAAAACCCATTTTTTTTTTTGATATTTTGGTTCAAACGGAGTTCAGTTCAGTTCGGTTTGCTACAGTAAATTGGTTTGGTTCGGTTTGTTAAAAAATAAGGGGTGAACCAGACCGAACCGGACCGTGTTCACCCCTATTTATTCATCACTTTCTTCAAACTCAGCATCAGATTCATATTCAGAAGTTTAGAGTTGCCATGGGGCCTTCATAATCTATCAGCTGGGAGTTGTTCAAAAACTTTTTTGAAGAGCAGGAAGTCAAAGCTTGGCTGATCATTGATCGCTTTGCCTCTTTATTGTCGTTAGCTTTCTACATTTAACTTCCTTCTCTTTAATACAATATCACTCCCTTGGCCTCCATTTCTTTGACTATCTCTCTTTCTCCAATCTTTTTGATTAATGACAAAAGGGGAGAACATACTCTGAAATACATCTTTAGCACATCTATTATTCAATTCTTCATTTATAGCAAAATTATTTTGTCATCACCAAAAAGGGGGAGATTGATGAACAATTCATCCCCATGTATTCATTTTGGTGACAACAAAACCATGAAATATATTTAATAATTATTTCTTTGTGATGTCTGTCAACATGACTCAATTCAAATTTCCTCTATTAAGGGACTCTCTGGTAAGTCTTAAATAAAATCTTATAAGTCAAGGTTGATTTATTTGAATAGTTCTAAGTGCATATCGATTATTGTTTGAACTTCAAACGATTGATAAGCATATACACATCGATTGCTGATATAATAACATAAAGATTGTTGAACACTTCACATCAATTTCCTTTCTTGAATCAATTATAGTAACTCACATATCGATTGCCTTTACAGATCGATTGTCTTTACAGACCGATTGTCTTTACAGATAGATTGTCGTTATTGATCGATAGTGGTTACATATTGATTGTCGTTGTAGATCGATTGGCACCATTAAAGATCGATTGTCTTTACATATCGATTGCCTTTACTGATCGATTGTCTTTACATATCAATTGCTTTTACAGATCGATGTCGTTACTGATCGACTGTCGTTACAGATCGATTGCCACTACATATCGATTGCCGTTATAAATCGATTATCTTTACATATCGATTGCCTTTACAGATCGATTGTCTTTACATATCATTGCCTTTATAGATCGATTGCATTTACATATCGATTGTCTTTATACATCGATTACAATTATGTTACACATCGATTGTCTTCATACATTGATTATAGTTAATGTTGGCCCTTTTGGTACGGCAGCAAGCCAACCTAGAGGGGGGGTGAATAGGTTTTTCTGAAATCTGAAATAGAATCTTAAACACAGAAATAACACTTGAAAGCTTGGTTAGTTCAGTGTGATAAGAGTGCAGTGCGGAAGCAAATAAACAATCACACAAGGACACAGGAGATTTATCCTGGTTCGGCCCTTCCCACATGGAAGTCCTACGTCCAGTCCCCAAGCAAACTCTTGGATTTCACTAACCAAGGGTACAGTCCCCCTTATGGACCTTACAACACCCTGGATCCCCCACCAGGTCTTCTTCTCTTTCCCGGGCAAGAAGGCAGCCCACTTCTCTTACAGGTAAGAAGCCAACCTCCTGAACAAACCCCAGTGCGGTTCTGCTAGACACAAACCCCTAGCTGGGTTGACAACTGGTACAAACCCCAGTTAGGTTCTACTAGACACAAACCCCTAGCTGGGTTGACAACTGGTACAAACCCCAGTTAGGTTCTGCTAGACACCAACCCCTAGCTGGGTTAACAACTGTATACAGTCCTACAGCTGGACACAGATCTTTCTTAGAAAGATCAGACTGAGAGACCTTACAAGATGAACACTCATGTAAAGCTCACAGTCCCAAACTCTCCCCAGATATACAATAGCTCGGAGAGAAACAGAAGAGAGAAAAGAAGACAGAAAGCTCGGAAGCTTGAATGCTTGAGACGCTTGATTGCTTCTTCTTGGCTCGGGCTCTTTCTCTCTTTCCTTGAGTGTATGTGGCGTGAAGGTGCTTCTCACAGATGTACACTCCTTCAAAGATATTCAGGAAAAGGCTCTTTCTCTCTTCAGCATGCTCCTTCTTTTATATGAGCATTTTGAATGGATCCGTTGAAGAGATCCGTTGGAGTTCTAGCCGTTGCTCATCTCCTCTTCATTTGTCTTAATCAGACTCTGATGGTCTTCGATGTCTGTGAGCATAGAAGAGAGTGTTAGCATAAAAGAGTGTTTATGATAAACGATGCATGGTACTGTGCTTCTGCTAACATACTGAAAATAGAGGTCATATCTTTTTGACAAGACTCTGAAATATGCATGCAGCTTTTTGTCAGAAGATATTTGACTTTTCATTTAAGCGCCAAGTATATTTGAAATATAAAGGCAATCTGTGTTTGAACAGAATCCATGAAGAAATCGTTATGAGCATGACTTATGAAATCGTTATGTGAGGAGTCGTTGCTCATTTATAAACAAATCGATGTGATCAAATCGTTGTGAGAGCAAGTCGTTGCGCTCACTTATAGAATCGTTATGAGATCGATTTCTTACTAAATCAATGCGCTTAAGAGGAAATCGTTATGGCATCGACTTCTTAACAAATCGTTGCGCTTACAGAAGAAATCGTTGCGAATGCTTATGAAATCATTATGGGAACGATTTCTTATCAAATCAAATGCGCTCAAACAAAATCGTTATGGTCACTTATCAAATCGTTATGGCATCGACTTCTTAACAATCGTTGCGCTTAATACTTTGGCACTTTAAACAGAAATCGATGTATATTGATTAAACATCGATTTTATCATTTTAGTGCGCCATATATTGCATCAATGAAAGACTTAGCATTTTGCTATGGGATTGATGCGACACAGATGAAACAAAATATTCATTATGTTATCATCATAAGTTTTGTTATCACCAAAATACAAGGACAACCATAGAGTGGTTCAACAATCTCCCCTTTTTGGTGATGACAAAATTTATGCGAATTTTCTGATAGGGATAATCTTGAACGCTTTAAATCATGAAAACATGCAGAATTAAATCTTGAAACATGCAGAGACATACAGAAAATTCATAGTGCATACATACTCTCCCCCTTTTTGTCACTAACCAAAAAGGAAGGATCTTACCATGCATTTCTCTCCCCCTTAGAGAGAACTTCTTACCATAGAGGGGTTCAACAATGATTGACATAAATGAATAACTCCCCCTTAGTCTGTGCTCCCCCTGAGTGAGAGACTCCCTCTTAATGTGAGGCAAGTCTGATCTTGTTGCTCTTGACCTTTGACATGTTGTTTGTCAAGTCTTCAGGATTTTTATCTGCATACATCTTAACAGAAAACTTGCAAACACTGTTAGTAGCATTGTAGCTTACTGAATATAACAAACATAAATGTACATTAAAATACAAAACTAAACTAAAGGATGACTACTTCCTCTTCAGATTAGAATGAAGTGAAGAGTTGGTAGTCACAATTGGATGTTTTTGAGCATCCTCTAACCATACCCATTTGAATGCCTTTTCCTTTTGTTCATCAAGAGTAGATAGGCATTTTCTTCTTTAATGTTGAAGCTACCTGAGGAGTTGTTTACAGAAGATGTCTCCTGAGAAGTTACTTGGATTTTATGAGCCTTATCCTCAGCGTTTTCATCATCAGAAGCTTCTTCAGCGCTTATTTCTTTAGAGATATCCTTTTTGAAAAAGATATGAGGCTTCCCCACAATCTGAGGTTCCTCCTTTATTTCTTCTTCTTCATGTGGAAGGATAACTTCCTGAGGTGTTTCCTGTTGCTCCCCTTGAGTGGCGACAGTTAGAGATGATGGAGTTATAGCTT